>CABFWO010002178.1:85070-133579 GCA_902155825.1 Timema genevievae
CACCACCACCACCACCACTACTACCACCACCACTACCACCACCACCACTACTACCACCACCACTACCACCATCACTACTACTACCACCACCACCACCACTACCACCACCACTACTACCACTACCACCACCACCACCACCACCACCATTACTACTTATGTGTTATGCATGAATATAAGCCCATCCTTATTCAGATATGAAAAATACTTATTGTAGACTTAGATTTGAAACAAAATTGGACTTGGCTCACCCCTAGATTTTTTTTTCTATTTGAATCTCAATAATATCCAGTTTGTTATGACTTATTTCCAGATACATTGAAGGACTCCAAGCAGACAGTAAATACATCTCTAACTGGGACAAACAGCTGCGTGCCAATACAGAGAACACACCAGTCCCAGACCAGTCTCGGCTGCCCACTCACTGGTTGGGGAACGGAGCCGGTAATCATGGAAGTGTTGTGAACGCTCTCTGGATGCTCAGAGACTTCATGATGAAGGACGCGCTTGGCATCAACAAGACCATCTGAGCTAGGGAGGGAAATAATAATACTTTCATATTTTGTGTGAGGGCTTGATTCTCAAATTTGCTTCATGAACAGACAAGTGGTTACTGGTTAGTAATTACATAACTCGAGCACAAGATACATTTTGATCTTAGTAGAACGTGGCTATTAATAACGCTTTCAACAAATACAATTTTACTTACCATTATATCGCCACACTACTTTCATTTGATTTTTAACATTTTAAATCATTGTTTTTCATAAAGGTTGTCTCTTGAGGTGTACCATAACATTTACACAGGTGAAATAAAAATGCTTGCTTTGTGTAATTTTAAACTTTTGACTTTATTAACGTCCTTTAGGGATGTGAAAAGTACACTTTTTTCAACCAAAGTAAGACTGAACTGAATATATGACAAATTCCCAAACCAGAATTGAATTGTGATTATTTTTTTAAAATGTCTCAGATTGAAAAAAAATCATTTTATATATTATATTATTTATATTACTTTTGACACTAAATCTAATTTATAAAATGTTTTACTGCACAATTGTTTGAAATATATTGATTTATGCCAAATCATCATCATCATTATCATCTTTATCCACCATTCTTCCTCCTTTAATTGCTTCCATTCTTCTCCTCTCACATGCACACTTTCTATTTTTTGCTCCTCCCATCTCATTCTTGGCCTCCCTTGCGGTCTTTTTCCTACATACTTCATTTCCAATATTTTCTTTGACATCTTGTCTTTCTCCATTCTCACTACATACCTATACCTTCTCAGTCTTGCTTCCTCTACTATCTAATGTACTCCCTCCTGTAACCCAACTCTTTCCCAGATAACTTCATTCCTAATCTTGTTCCTCCTCGTGACAGCTAACATGCTCTTCTTAAACTTCATTCCCATGGCCTTCACTTTTCTAGTCTCTCTTACATTAAATGTCCATTTTTCTGCTGTATATGTGACAATAGGTACAAAGTACACCCTGTACAACACTTCCTTATACTTCAAGGGCACTTCTCTTCTCCATAGCAGGTGTCTTACACAACTATAGAACAACTCTCTCTGCTGTCCTCTTCTTCCTAGATACTCTGTACTTTTCTCATCTCTACTCCATCCAACTTTATAGCTTTACTCGGCCTTATCTACTTCCTTGTCATTACCATCACTCCACACTCTTTCACTTTTTCATTCCATTACTGTAGCTTTTCCTGTACTACCTCTTCAGTCTTTCTTTGTGAGTTTTACTGCCACTTTGTTCATGACCATTTCTATTCCAGTACAAATAGTAGAGGTGAAAGGGTACTCCCCAGCTTCACTCCATTTTTTTTATTTGGAACCACTCCGTCCTGCCCCTCTCCAACTTAACACAACTCATATTATCCTCATACATGCTTTCCACTCTCATGATAACTCCCCTTTCCACTTCATTCTCCTCCATTGCTTTCCAAACTTTATTTATGATCCACGCTATCATACATCTTCTCCACACCCATAAATATAATAACCAAGTCTTTCCCAAATTCATACCTTCTTTACATAAGTTGTCTTATAGCGAAACTCAAGTCTATTGTAGACCTTTGTTTCCTAAATCTCTTCTAAATCTTCCTCTCTCCACCTTCCTTTTACTTTATTTCTTATTTTCTTCTCCAGTATCGTCTCATATATTTTTATACGGTGGAACATCAGCGTTATCCTTTTATAATTTGTACACCTCTTCCTGTCTCCTTCTTGAAAATAGGTACTATAACTCCCTTCTTCCAGTCTTCAAACATTGTATATAAATGCATATTTTCACTCTTAATGTTTTTATTGGTGAAGATTCATAATTGTTGAATTAATTTTTTACAAAGCAGTGTGTTCAGAGCACAGCACTCCCCATTGGCTTCTTTATATAAAGTGCTAAATGTTTGTTTTGATTGTATTTGGGTGTTCTACTTGTGCTCTTGATTGATGACTATCTTCTGTGTGATTGGAAATAATTCAATAGGAGAACATTTTATATTATATAAATCAAAAAGAAACAGTTTTATATTTAAAATAATTACAGTTTTTGTAAGCAATCTATTCAGCACTCAATCATTCTTGTGTTATCTATCTGGCAATTTTTAATCTTTCAACGATTAAAGCTTAAGCTATTTTCAATATTTTATCTTGTAACTGCCATTTTCTTTGTGTGATTTGTCTTCTGATAAAGGGCTGTTTATGTTGAATATGTATAATGTATTACTGGGAGTAGGACCAGTGAAGAAAAGATGAACGTATAAAGTTTGTATAAATAAATTTAGAGAGAATTTTACTTATTTGTTTCTATCAAGGCCTAAATCTATCCATAGTAATAGCATGATTGAAAGAACAGCTTAAAATACAAACATTTTTGTTTATCAAAGTTGATAACATTTTAATAGCTCTAGTGTTATTATAGGTGTTGATACTATCTATTGAAAGTGGCAGCTGCAGATCACATGACTTGACATATTAATTAATTTCCTGCTTTGTATGATAGCGTTCTCCTGCAGACTTGATGAAAAACTGCATTATGTAGTAACTATTCCTAGACCAGAATATTATGTGAAAACCGTTTATTTATGTCTACTAGAGAGAGCTCATTGGCACAATAGGTAATTGGAAACAATGTAAAAAAACCATAAGCTGTAGGTCAAGTGTTAACTAAGGAAGCTAAACTATAGAAATGAATTTGTCCTTGATATAAACAAGTAGACTTCTTCCTTCATCACACTCTTTCTGGGCACACATAAACACCCTATTATTACATTCAATTTCAGTTTTTATTTTTTCATAAAAAGTAGAAATACACACACATAAGTTAGTGACAGTTGGCCTATCCTTAAATATTGGTCACTGGACAATATATATTTTTACTAGGATAGGGTGGAATCAGTTATTTTACGAATCCAAACTACAATTTACCTTTGAATCCCAAATCCAAATCTTGGAAAAAATTATGAACATATAAATAGAATAATATAAAGTACTAATAGTAACTAAATGTTAACATTATTTCTTATAATCCGTTCATTATAAGATTCATACACTCAGTTAAGTGTTTAACTGGTCTGGGGCCTGGTGGTTAATTTCATCCTATACTTATAATTGGTTCCTAACCACCGATAAGCAGTATTAAAGCTCTAAAACAATTTTTTCTAAGGATTTGAGGGATTCGATGAGCCCATCCTCAATTTTTGCTAAATATGATGCATAACACAGTCTGTAATGTTTTGAATATGTATTACCACAGCAATACTTGTACATTAATTACATTATAATTTTGGTTTAGGCCCTACTGGTCTTGTATTTTGTAGTGACAGGCTAAACATTTGTTCTAGGCTATCCTTTAGTTTAGAGGACTAGAATGTTATTTTTTGTCACTTTTTTTGTTTTCTATTCGTGTGAATGGTTTGTAAAAGTTTGAGTCATTATTGATGTTTTACTTATTTAGTAGCTGTTCTATTTATTGTTTTTATAATAATTAACACAACAAAATAAACATTGATAAAATTTAGGGTGTGTTTTAATTTATCTTGTTAAGACATTCTGAATAAATATTTTAAATAAAGCATTGGACTAAATAATTACCAAACAGTATTAGGAAGGACCAGCACACTTGCCTGGATAATGTTATAAGAATAATTATTTGACATAACACTTACACAAACATAAAATACGGGTTAATTTTTTCTAAACAAACATATACTTTCTGTCTGATGATCATTCAGGATGGGTCAGGTAATTGTGCTGGCTGTCGCAATTACTTTTAACCCTTACAAAATGTTTACCATCTTTTAAATAGATCAATCAAAGTGTGTATAATTGAATAATATTAATTATCATTCTAGAGCAGGCATAGGTTATAGGTGGCATATTGAACATTAAAAAAAATTTGTATCAATTGCCACTATTTTATTTCCAGCTTTTCTTACAATTACAGAATGAAAAGAGTAGGCCACAAATATTATTTTTTACCATAAATATAAAATCTTTTATTTGCAACAATGGTGCTAATGTTGGGCTTCAAATACTATGTGAGTAATTTTTTTATAGTTTACAGATGTGTGTCCATAAGACAACAGATTTCATGGTATTTGGTTTAAGAGTGTGCATCATATGCACATCAATTCTGTGATACATTCAGCTTGAAATCATAGATTTACACAAAACATATTGAACTTGATAATTTCTGACTAAACATTAATGGAGATAAAGACTAAAGAGTTAATAGATGTTACTAATACAGAACATCGTTAAAATATTAAATGATATTTGGATGAAAACTCCATTGAAAAGACCATTTTTGACCATTTTAGAATGGCTTCACAGCTAATTACTGTGCATAAAACTTTATTCTCTCTTAATAGAGACAAACTGTGGTTATTAACAAGAAACTTTGTCGCCATGTCCTCCATCGTCAACATGGAAAGTTTGGGTAATTATTCGAATACGAATGGACTCTACACATTTCTGGCTTATCTTGGTCTTTTCTTTTCCCTTTAACTTCCATACCTCCTGCGAGCCGGGAGCTGAGTTGGGCCTGCTATGATGCACGCTCTTAATTTCTTACTGGAAAACAACTGTTAACATACGTATGCACTGTCAAAAATGGCACATATTTGGTGTGGAAATCTAACAATTTTTGGGAATTGATCCATGTTGAAGAAAGAGAACAGATTTGTTACACCAACCTCACACTCCAAATTTCCAACTATCACATTATAAAATATTGTATTTACTCAGTTTTGAGTGGGTTTGTATTACATGATGGATCATCATAAAGTCCATGAGCCTCACAAAATCATAGAAAGGATCTCATGCGACCAGTGAGTTTGACCCCCCCTTAAGGTTTTGGTTTCAATATTTTTTTATTATTTTATATTCAAGAGAGGAGGGGTGATCACCACCATTGTCCCTCCCCTGCCCCCTGGATCCCCCATGGATAGGAAAATGTGAGAATAATCCCCAAACTTAACATAACCTGGGAATGATGGGTAAATTACCCCCAAGCCTAACATATCCTGGGTGTGATAAGAAAATAATCTGAAGGTAAATTCCACAGTTGGTAATTATTCCTAATCATACTCCAACGTTTCACTGCAAGATTGTACTAAAACAGATAGGATCACAAAGAGACATATAGTAACATGTTTTGTAGACATTGTTCTCTTCTTTATTTCTTATTATAACAAACAATTTACGAGATAATTGCAAAAAAACCAATTTAGGGTGGTAATTTTTCAAAATGGTGGATGTAAAATAACTTTTTAATCAAGAGTGGCACTAAGTCTTATTTTATTCACCACAAAAAACTATACCTATTCCAATTTTATGTTGGTAGGTATCTAAAAGTGAATGATTACTATGCTTAGTAACTCCACCATTTCACCCAAGTTACGTTAGGTTGGTGTTCTGTTTGGCGCCTCCCTTGAACTGGAACCCTGGGCACCCACCCGTCCCTGTGTATAGGGTTTTCTAAGTTTCAAAAAAATTAAGTTTGTAGGTTTTATGATTTTTTTAGTACCTACATTAGTAGATATTAATTATAATTGTTTAAAATACATTTTGTTTCATCATTGGCTCAATGCTGTTGTCGATACCACTAAAGAACTATGCCTCAATGCGTTAACTAACCAGTTCTGATATAATGGTCAATTTGAATCCCAGTTATGTCACAATTACTTAATCTTAATTACTGTATGGAAATGGGTTTGGTAAGAGGGTTTTTAAAGTAATAGGCCTCTGTTGAGAGCCTTAAAACAATAATGTAGAATTTAGAGGAAATGTATTTGCATTTGCTTGGAGGGAGAGGACACCCGACCAAGATTTGATCCCTGATCTCTCATAATTAATCGGCAATCCACTCTATTACAAGGGTGATATAGACCATCCAACCACCGCCTAGGGTCATAATAATTGTAGCTAATTGTATTGTTGATACATCTATAGAAACTTCCTCTTTTATTTAATAGTTTTACAATTGAACTGTACTGTTGGCTTGTTAATTAAATTTAAATAAAATGCTTATTGTGAAGCAAAGTAAAGAGATGTAAGTTTTTAGTGTGACCGTATCTTTACACTTTGTATAAACAATTATAAGTATTGATAACAATTTTGGAAATATAACTCTTACTGTGCTTTTCTGTGACCAGAGCACTAGGCAGAAGTGAGAACCCATTTCCATTGATTCTAGAAGTGTGACTTTTAGCAGCGCTGCCTGGCGATACATTGTTTTAAATGGTCGTGTTTCCATGATAATGCATGGTTGAATTAGCAGTGCAGCAATTGTACACGGTCGCCTGTCCTCATGACTAGTTGCGCAACTGCTAGAAGCACAGTCGGTCTAGATACATTGTTTTCAATGGTCATGTTTCCATGATAATGCATGGCTGAATTAATAGTGCAGCAATTGTACACGGTCGCCTGTCCTCATGACTAGTTGCGCAACTTCTAGAAGCACAGTCGGTCTAGATACATTGTTTTCAATGGTCATGTTTCCATGATAATGCATGGCTGAATTAATAGTGCAGCAATTGTACACGGTCGCCTGTCCTCATGACTAGTTGCGCAACTTCTAGAAGCACAGTCGGTCTAGATACATTGTTTTCAATGGTCATGTTTCCATGATAATGCATGGCTGAATTAATAGTGCAGCAATTGTACACGGTCGCCTGTCCTCATGACTAGTTGCGCAACTTCTAGAAGCACAGTCGGTTTAGATATATTGTTTTCAATGGTTGTTTCCATGGACGGCTGACTCTTTCGAAAGCGAGCCACGTGTTATGCTAAGCTAGTCATTGCAGGATTATATATTATTAGAAACTGTTGTGCCAACAATCTTTTGAGAGTTGATATGTGGGGTTTATTGGTGAGAAAGAGATGCTACTGGCAGTCTGGGATTCAAAATAATGATGTAATCTTTCACCAAATGATTCTACTGACATGAGAAAACATTTTAAAAAAAAAGTGTTTTCATCTTTCCTTAGTATTATTAAATGATTCTATTGACGTGTGAAGATACTTGAAAAATGATTTTTCTGTCTTTGCTTATTTTGTCAAATAACATTTAGTAGGCCTACTCTCCTATTTCCAGTCTTACTTAAAGTTTAGGGTGAACCCGTTACCAATGACGCCATATTTTCGAAATAAATTAGGATGTAATAAAAAAGTGCCAGTACTTTGACCTCAGAGTCCATTTTATTACTGAAATCCTAGAAGAAAACATGGAAGTTTACAGGTATCGAAATTATTAAGTAGATCTATATAGGTGCTATTGATCTCTTTTCATTAAAGAGGCAAAAATTACCATTTTGAAGTGGCACTTACTGAAAAAGGGATGGTGGGGACAGGTTCCCTAGAGGGGAGATAGGATCATTGATTGAAATACATTAAACTTGCAGGTTTAAGATTTGTAATCCTCTTAATTAGTGGAACTTAATTAACAATGAGTCATTGAAAACAATAAAAGCCCACACCCCGACTACCCTCAGCCATCACTTGGGGTGTGCAGATCAATTTTAATTTGGTCTTCCACACCCTTGCCATAAAATAAATTTTTTGATACTAGGTCAAGATTCAAACCTTCCTGTCAACAGTGTCTCAAGTACAATGTAAGTCTAGCACCTGTTACCACTTGGCCACTACCTACTATGCTTAGTTTGGCAGATGTCCTCAAAAGAACTACCTATATAAGAAATGAGGTCAAAAATAACTATGTTAAATTTGTATAATTTTGCACTGACATACATCAAAGCCTTTGGACTCAGCACCAAAGGGATATTTAAACAAATAAAAGTACCACTTTTTAACAACCATAAAAACATTACAATGCACCCATTGGTTATTATTTAAAACAAATTATGAATAGTCCGTGTGAACCCAATGAACTATTTTAAAGCAACACATTTATAGAGGTGTGAGCATGTAACATTGAAAATCTTTCATCCAAGGGAAAATGTATTTTCTATTACTATTTACTTGGGCTTGGGATGAAACACCGAAGACATTGCTTTTTTACATCATTATAAAATGATTTTTAAATGTTTTAAGTGCTAGTTTATAAACTTTTGTGACGAATTCATAATTCATCAAACAAATATGGGAGTTATAATTGAATTCTTTATTAACTTCTGGAATATTTTTCCATGATGAAGTAAAATCTGTGAATTTTCCTTAATCCCCAACAGGTTAAACCAGAATAAATAATAAAATATAACAGTTTGTCTGCGAATATTTAGTGTTTACTGAAAATCCCTTATTCATTTCCTAAAAATTACTACGCACAATAAACCATAGTGGGAATTTTCAAACCATATTTCCATATTATTGGTTAGTAATTGTCCACTGGCTTATGTTAGTGACAAGAGATTAAGTCGTCTGGACCCAAATCTAAGACTGTGTCAAAATGCAAAGAAAAGTATTGGGATGAGAGCAGAAGTGGTCACCATTCGAGATGAAGTCAAGATGTATGCGAATGAGAGCATTGTGGTGAGCATAAGTTTAAAATATGACTAGCCCATAATAAGACATGATTAATGTTGTATCATGAATGTATAATGTGATTACCAAAAGATGGTAAGCGATTGATAGTTAACAAAAATTACTAGTGCTACTTTCATATTAGTATTCAAAAGTTCTGCAACTTTCACAGCATACCAATCAATGTCTATGTGATAATAAATGTAGTGAATGTTAGCAAACAAAATATTGGTTTGAACGGTATTATAGGCATGCACTGATTTCTTGGTGTTTGACAGTAATTATAATTAAAAGCACAAATATTATAGTCATGAACACATGTACCTCCTAGAAGCCAGAATTTTAAAATTTGGATTTGATTTTTTTAAATTAACTGAAAACTGGTTTGGATGAAATAAAATGAAAAGTTTTTTTTATCTGTTTTAAGAAATGAAAAGCATTTCCTTGGGTAACCACACAATTTATTGCGTGGTTAACCTGGGTAACGCCAGGTACTTCTGCTAGTTGTTCAAGAAGCAGATCTATTAACAATTTCTTGAACAGCTTCAAGCCAAGTTTCTGACCTAGAGTTTGTGTGCATAAATTTATAAAAAACATGAAGCACACAAAATTAAAATTTTAAGTTTTGAACCGTCATTTAGAGCTCAGGTTCTTAAACTTTTTTCCATTCATAACCGCTTTTGAATTTTCATGATACAACATTATTAGCGACTCCAGGCAGAAATTGTTTGGTTAAGTTTTTTGCACTAAAGTGTCAGTTTTTTAAGTTTTTTATCAAATGATGATGGCTGAACCTATTTATTAAAAAAAAAAATCATACTTGCAGAAAGTCAATGGAAACCCATAGTTTATAGTTAACTATACAAATGATTATTATTAAAATTGTATTCATGAAACCATGCCATATGGCGTTTACTTCTGCATTAAGCTAAACAAATATAGAATTAAAAGTTGTATAGTATTATAATTCCAATAGCTCTATAGTAAATATTTAATTTACAACCATGTTTGGTGCAACCCCCGGAAAGGTTGCAACCCACTGTTTAAGAACCTGGGGTTTAGAAATCCTTTTGTTTCCATGTTTGAGCCCAATATTAACTTAATAATTTATTATTAATTAATAAACACTCATAACAAAATGTTGGATCTTATTTTTAATTTACATAATGTTGACAGTTGCGTAGAGCTGCCTTGAGAAGATTAATATACTCAGATATGGAAAAGGAACTTGAGAAATTGAAACAGGTTGGATACGGGTTCATTTCGACACAACCTTGAAACATGTCTTTAAATATTTCGTCTGGTGCTGCCACATTTGTGGATTGTGCAATACAAAGTTCAAGGGCAGAATGGTAATAATAATGCAATAATTTATAAAGATGAATAATCACTGTGTATCCTTTGTGGTTCATTAAAGAGTTATATTTGATTACCATGATAAAATTTTTAATTAGTATAAAGGTTATTTATGGCTTAATTTAAAGGCTAAGTATGATAAGGTAGTTTAGAAGAAATTCAGCCTCATCAATGAGAATAGAAAATTGGAAAACAACAATGATAAATCACATATTGAAAAGCACCCTCACTACACTTGGCCGAGATTCAAAACACAAATACAGATGTGGATAGTGAATACTTAAAATTATCATCATAAATACAAATAATAATTTCCTAATGATTTAGAAATATATGAAAACAGTATAAGATAATGTCATTTAAGTGATTAGGAAGGAAGTCAATCTGGAAGGATTGTTAGGTTAGGCCTTACTTTTTTTTTTACATCGCGTCTGTTCAGGTTATATGCATATGTACTAACTACGCTAGTGAATTAGTGATAAGGAAGGTTGAATTTAGAGGAAGTGTATCTGCATTTGTGTGGAGGGAGGGTGAAAAATTATTTTGGAAAAACCACCCGATTGGGATTCGAACCCTGATCTCCGTGTCATTGGCAGTCTAGTCTAACACGAGAGTGACACCTTAGATAATGTGGCCACAGAAGCAGGTAGGCCTCACATTCATTTGTTCAGTGACAAAGAAGTTCAATAATACAGGTAGGTAATAATGGTAGGAAAAAAGGCCTTTAAGATGGTACTTTGAAAGAAAATCAGGTTGTACTAATTAAGATAATGTGTCAGGGAAGAAGGTTGAATTTAGAAGAAGTGTACCTGACTTGGAGTGGCGGTAAAGTAAAATACCCTTTAGGAACAAAAAATTAGTTCACCCGGCTGGGACCAGACCAGTATTTCTCAAAGTTTGCTCCTCGGAGCCCTGGAGCTCCCCAAGACGCCTACAAGAGCTCCTCGAAACTTTAGAATCAACCAAAACATAATATTTCAACAGACAAATCAGCAGTAGACATGAGGATCCAGCTGTCTTCTACTAACCTTATGTGACTGGCACTGTTGCATTTTCGCAACAGATATATATATATATATATACATATTTTAATTTAAGATAGTTAAGTTGTATTCCATTCAAGTACTCCCTAATTAGTTCATGCTGTGTCATATGATGTCATCAAACATTTAAAAAAATGTTTTTTCTGAGATACAAGAGTTTTAACTGGTGCCATGCAGGACTTTTGTGAATATGCAATAGCATCAGTCGTGATGTCATACGTCTTACTTATTGCAGGCGTATGTTTACATTGCATCATTTGTTCAAGTTTTCAATCCTGTGTCTGAAAATTATATAATGTTGCGTTAGTTTGCTGTAGTTGTTATTCACATGCGATCACTATCATACAAAAAAAAAATTGAAAGAAGGAACTTAAGGAAGAAAAGTCTTAATCTTGTCTGTAATTTTTTCTGTTCAAAATACTTCCTAAATGAAACTTTTATCTCGTAGTTTAGGTCACAAAGTTTTAGGAAAAGTAGTTTTGTATTTATCAATTACCATGTGCTAATTTTTTTTTCTTCTAATAATACAAAACTTTTTGGCTAATATATGTTGACTCATCCAGCTGTAGGGATAATATTCAACTATCACTCAATTTTTCACCTATATTTTTCATAATATCTGAAGACATGTCTTCAATATGACGAGAAATTGTATCATTTGACAATGTTACTATAGATACTTCTTTCTCAGCCACGTCCCCTAAAATGGTTTTAACAATTTGTTTGCATGCAGGAAAAATCAAATCCTCAGCAATTATGTGAAGCTGCATCTTCATTGCTAGTATTTTTCCACAGATTTTGCTTGTTACATCAGATAATAATAAACCGCTAAAATAGTTCTTATACTTGTTTGTCAAATGACTGTGTTTTGTATTTAAATGTCTATTTAATTTACTCAGAACCATGGTTTTACTAGAACTAATAGGTTTTCCCCTCACACACCACACACACTCATGAATATGACAGTTTTCAGGGCCTGTATGCATGACTCCAAAGTTTAGGTAATTGTCATAATACTTAAGAGTTGTACAAAGTAATGATACAGCTGGCAGAGCAGATTAAATGGAACTCACTTGCAATTGGTTCGTTCTTATCTTCATTTCCACATTTATTTCTACAGATTCATTAGTAATTTATTTCTTTCAGTTTTACCAAAAGCTTATCCATTATAACAATAAAACCTTACTATAAATAAACACAGAATTTAAATACATCATGTATTCACAAATTTAAAAACCTATCAAACATCCAGCAGACAGCTTTCACAAGATACTCATCAAAATGGCCATGTCATTGGGCTATCAGCACATGTGTGTCCACCATCAGATTGAAGTATCACTAACATAAGTAACCAGTATACTGTGATTCATCTCGTTTATGCCATATTCCTGGGAAAAAAAGGTCACTACAATTTCCCCTGCATTCCTATATGTATGAAGTTTGTGTCTAAAATTCCAAAGGCACTCATATTTTTCATAGCACTCAACAAATTTAAGCATGTCACAATCACACCGTTTATTACTTGCCATTTTGATTTGTCTACTTTCATTAGTAAATTTGGAAGGTGACCAACTTTTGAAATTGCAAGTGGATTAGCATATTAGTAGCTTGTTTGGCTGTTTATACGTTGAAAGCTAAGCGCACACAGCAAAATTAGTGGAATTGCAATAGTCAATTAAGATCATATCAATGGGCTTAACAGAGATACCTTTCTATTTGTTCTTTTATCTAAGCCTCATACGATCTTCCTTTCATCAACAAAATCAGTTTACTCAGTTAGTGAGCTTGACATTTCAATGGCCATCTGCTGCATATTACCCTTTTTGTTAGGGTCTTCCCTCCCCACTTCCAAAACCTCAATGGCACAAGACACATCCCAACAAGTAGAGCGAAGAGTCAACAATTAGTCACTAATCATTAGACACACAATGTAACACAAATAAAGAGCCTATTTCAAGGAGCTCAAAATTGTGAGCCCATAAATCTTTTGAGCCAGAGCATGAGTATATATTTAAAACTCGGCTCAAAACTCAAAATCCTAGTATTTGCAGAACCCTACTATAAAATAATTGAAGTTGTAAAAAGCGATTTTCCAAAAGGTATACTTGTAAAGTTTGGATTGTAAAGAGTGTTTTTCCAATGGGAATACTTGTGTAAAGGTGAGGTAAATTACAATTTGTCTCAGTGACCAGAATAAACATGTCTTTTCGATCAATACACACTTCCTCAATAAGGACAATCTTCAGAGTTGTAGAAGAACAATTTTCCAAAACCATTTTATTTGAAATAAAAACCTAACTTATTTGATTGAACTTGTTATTAATAAACCACTGGGCGAGATCATTGTTTAAACTAAGAGCAACAACCATCAAACTTGCCTGGGTATAGCTAAAGTAGAAATTGTTGAGAAAAATACACTTAAGGCATACAAATACATTTAAACAGTAGGTTCTGCCAACTACAGGTGGCTGGTTTCCACAAACAATGAGACATTATTAGCAACTCCTTAGTAGGCTGTCCCCCGTGATGAGGAAACTAGTGCCAATTAATGTAATAATGATGGTTAAAAGTAAGTTGTACACAATATTATTTTAAAAATGAGTTCTTTATTTCATAAAATATATAATATGTTAACAACAAATAACATAACAAAAATATTGGATCAAACATGGCTCATAGCAATAAAACACTTGTATAATAAAACATAGAATATTAATACTGATTTGTATATAATATGCACTAAAATTTTTAACAGCAAAGGCTCTATTGTTTGGGAATCAACTTAAATATAAACTTGTAATACATATGAGAAAGGTAATTCTTGCCGGCTTTATGGGATTTTATTGATTTAGTTAACTTAAATACGCATTTTTATACGCAATAAGAATTTAACATAAGACTAAATATTAATAATATTTCTGAAAAAAAAATACATTAGATATCTTCACTAATGGAGATGCCTAGACTAAGTTTTTAATAAATATATTATGCAGATTATTTTTCATAGTTAAACTTTTATCATTTTCAAAGTAATTGGAACAATATTTACTTAAATACTTTACTGTGGTAGACTAATCAAAAGTGTGGACATAACTATGTTAAGTTATCTGATAATATTAAGTATTGCCTAATGGCTTAAAAATGGATAATAAGACAGTGTACAAAGAAACACTGTACAATAATGTAAAGTAAATGATCGTGAAGGAAGCCAACCTGAAAGTATTGTTAGGTTAGGCCTAGATAGGAACAAACACACTTCTCTCTTCAGTTATTCCTACACTTTTAGCACTTCCTACTTCTATTGTTACATATTGTTTACATTTTCGGAAATATTCCTTTTATATATTAGGAGAAACACATCATAAAGAAATATATCATAGGGAACTACATGCTTGAAGGGTTTGAATAAAGAAATAAAGAAGGAAATAAGTGTATTTGTTTCTATTTAGACCTAACCCAACTATCTTTTCAGGTTGGCTTCCTTCACTATTATTTAATTTACACTATTACTAAGTTATCTAGTAGTGTTAACTGATTCAATTAATTTAAAACTTTTTTTTTATCATACTTGTCAAGATTTTGCCCAGTGAGTGGGTTGAAGGATTTTTTTAAAAATATCTCGCCTTTACAACAGAAACCATTTTAATATGCATGCATTGAACATTTGAGACTTTGCTGTGTATAAATAGTGACCATTTAAGTAACATGAAAAAACAGATCTTATTTACACTATTTGTAAATTTTCTATTTATGTTTAACATTCCTTTAGAAAGTTCTAAAAA
Source organism: Timema genevievae (assembly GCA_902155825.1). NCBI lineage: Eukaryota > Metazoa > Arthropoda > Insecta > Phasmatodea > Timematidae > Timema > Timema genevievae. Next base: position 100,247 of record CABFWO010002178.1, read on the forward strand.
TATAATTGGTATTAGTACAGTTCATGCAACCTACATACAGCAAGTGCAAAGCGAGTCATATTTATGGGATGGAATATTACTTTTGATTTAATATTAAGAATCACTTTCAAAAACCAAATATGTAATTATTTGTTATTGCATTGTACTAAATAAAATTATCACATCATTTAAGATAAAGTCTGTTGCTATGCAGTGAACGAGAGCTGATTTTTAACATGATTATGTTGGATTTGATAGCTTATTCAATTAAGAATTATTATCAACATATTTTTTTTAATTATCTAGATGTGCTCTAATGCCATTGTAAATCCAGACAGAATTTTAATGTAAGCATTGAAGCCAGACTGTAAAAGCTCTTACTTTTATAAACAACCTATAAAACTACAAGCACTAAGGCAACTTTAAGTTTGTACACAAAGTTTAGAGTAAAAAGTGCAATAATCCATAAAAAAAAAGACTCCATGTGTAAACATTTTTATGAGAATAAAAACAGGTAGAATCATCTATTTATATTTTAGCCCATTCCCTGGCGTGGGCATTGAATGGCTTTGTTGGCCCAAATGTTCCCTGGTGCGGATGTGAATCAACGTTTCATTGCAATAATTTAATAAAATGTTATCTATCAATGAACCACTGTACTTTTAACCAGTCTGAACACTTCATAGAAGGGGTAATAGATGGCGCTATACTATACTATGACCATAAATAAATCAATAAATAAGAAAATAAAAGAGTAGCAAAAATATGTGTCGGATAAGAGTATATGAGTAGAAAAATGGCTGCCGGGCCTGCTGCGTAGATCGCTGTGCTAAACACGCGTCAGGGAATGGGTAAATAAATATCTATAAACTTGTTGTGTTGTAGAAGGTAAACCAAATCAATATATAAATAAAGTAAAAACCTAACAACATGTGTGAATAATGGTAATAATACATAGGAAGATACAAATAGTACATTCTTTAGGCACTAGCTTACCTGAAACCCCCTTTACAGCCATACTGGAGTCAACAACCAAGTTGTCAGGATAGACATATTCTTAAAGTTGGCATTAGCTCATAATGAGGCCTACTTCAGAAAATGCAAAACATGAGACACTTTCAGTAGTAACATAATGAAAATTATGGTAACTGTATATGCTGTTATTGTTTAGTAATGTAAAGCTTTACATTCATGATACAAATACAGCACTACAATATTTATGAATATGCATATTTAAAAAAAAACATAATTACAAAGGTAGGCCTATGTTAAAAATTAAAAATCTTAGTAAATAATTTGGTAGTTTAAAACAATTTTGTTGATTTTATTTTTTTCACTAAGTCCAATTAGTTTCATAGTTAAAACCACAATTAGTATGGGAATTGTGTTTGAAGGATAAATAAAATGTATAAAATGTGTTGGAACATTTTGGGTTTTCTTTACAATTAAATATAGCACAATGCACTATCATTAGATCAACAATAAATTGAAATCACAACATAGTTAATAAACAATGCTAACATGAAATATACTCTATAATAAACATTATGCAAAATCAACAGCTGCATACATTCATATAAGACAATGAATTAAAACCAATCTGAAACATCCCTCATTTTTTTATTCTTAGGGTTTTTAGTGTTGGATCTCCTAACTAATCTCTAACCAGCATCTTCAGTCATTTGAGATATCTTTCTATATAAGAAATAACTGCCCAAAGACTAATAAAACAGAGTTAGACTCCACCAAAAAAAAAAAAAATCTTGAAAATATTACAATATAAATGTCACTTAATGTGTCGGTTTTAACAACTTATTAGAATTGACATAGATTAAGGCAAGAATTATTGACATATAGCCACAAAATAATAATACAGTGGAACCTCGTTTATTCGGCCTAATTGGGACCGGGTGTCCACCAGATTAACGAGAATCCTGATAATCCGGAAACTATAGGGGAAATGCATTTAAATAATAAATATTACTACAACTCTCCATTTATTTTCAGGATAGCAAATTTATAAAACACTTGAAACAATTTTACAACCATTTTTAACTAATAAAATATGAAGTATTTGTTGTGCCAATTATGAATGGCGTTCACGAGCAGTGTGGTCGTTCACAAGGACATTTCACCGCAATAAGTTTGGCCGGCGTCGTTTCTTATTGGCATTCAAAATAAGCCTCACTTTGTCTAGGGGGGTCATAGCTTCATGACTCGTCAGCTCCTCCGGTTGTGCACCTGTCTTGTTACATCACTTATTCATTCATTAAAATTTGTTAAAAAAAAATAATTAATCAATGCAAAATTTCAGTCCGAATCAATGAGGGCCGGAAAAACAAGGTTCTATAGTATATTTATTTAACAGTTACATAAGACCACACACATTAATTTTAATTGATAAATATTTAAAATATTCATTCAACATATCTACTACTATTCTGTCAATAACTCAAGACCTTATTCAGTGATATGTTGAAAAAGTTATTTGTTAAATGTTTTCTAGGCTTCGATAATATTGTGGAAGTAAAAATAAATAAAAAATACAAAATTGTGATAAAGTATAGAATGACAACAAGCACTTAGCCCGCAGTTAATAGGGTTAATATAAGTTATGTAGCGCTTCTAAGACTTCCTCTAATGAAAACAGGTAAGGGAAAGTGTTTGGTAACTGGGAGAATATGTACCAACGTGATTGTCCTCGACTCGGGAGGCCTGGCGTTGAAGACGGGTTTTTCCATTTGTGGTTTCCATCCTCAATATGAATATTGGTGCATGTAGTCTCTTAAATTTACCCTCCACATTCTATTAAATTAGAGTGTATAGTCTAGATTGTAAAGGTGCATATAGTTTATAAAATATATAAAATAATGTAAATTTATAATTAAAAATCAAATTTATAGATTTTTTATAAGAATCTTTAATTTTAATTATTCAGCATTTTGTTGGCAGTGCATTTTAAAAAATTGTATTGGCCTTCTATTTCTAAGTTCTTTGTAACAGTTTAATGGTATTTTTTAACATGATACTTTTAAAAATACATTATTCTAAAAGCTTATATCAAAATAGATGAAAAGACTTTGAAAAGTTAATATATTTAAGAAAGCATGATATAACTTTGATATGTATCTATTTCTTTAATGAATATAATAAAACTTTCTAAGAAAAAATCTTCATTTTTTGAGGTATAATTGTTTATTATATCTTGTAAAAAGATTACAAGAAAAAATGAAAGGAAGAAATTATTTACACTTCACACTGCAGTCGGTAGACAGAGAGAAAATTGTTCAAAAAGACACAAGCCCATGGCCTAGGTTTTGTTTTATTGAAACTCCTCAGGAGGGGTGGAAATGAACTATGTAATTCACTGAAATTTATTAGGTTTATTCCTGTTTTTGTCCCTTTCAAATTTCTCTGGATCTTTGTGCAAATAAATGATAGATTTATTTAATATAGGATCAAGTTTAGGAAGATGTAACATACCTGTAACAACACCACCTTAAAACATTTTATTCAAATTTAAGCCCTGGATTGCCAGCGATTGAAATAGCCAGGTTTGAATCCTCATCAAGTGTGCTGAGGGTGGTTTTCCATCAATTATTTTTCATCTCCTTCCATGCAAATGCCAGTACATTTCCTTTCAACTTCTACCATTCTCATCCCTACACTATTAGGGTAAATATGTAGATAGCCTGGGTGCTTTAAAAGAAAGGAAAAAAAGAGAGTCAAACAGTCGGAGTCACTATCAAAGCCTACACATTTTCCGAAAAAGTGTGGCACAGGTTTATATTCATACCACAACACATCATAGTAATTTTCCGAGCACAGATAAGGTATAGTAGCTGACAAATGAACTACACTAGTGGTAGCATGAACCCTAGACGAGCTTGATAATATTATAACCTTGCACTTCTATGTGTACACTATTTTACAATAGTAAAATAATTTATGTATAAAATAAAATGCAAGTTATAATTTGTCCTAAAATAATTTAATAAGGACAGTAGTAAAATAGTAATAGTTTGAACTAACAGTCTAATACTAAATAAGTGTCAAATTACTACTTGAGATAATTCATATTAATCATAAATTCTAAGCTTGTGTTTTCACAACTTTATAATTTTGGTTTTTAGTAGTTAAACTATATGCTAAAAGTCCTAACTGTATTTAGATTACTTAGAAACTACAATACTTGAAACTTAATGGAACCGCTCTAATAAACTCTATAACTAAAATACTCAAAGTCTTCAGAATACTCTGGATGGATAAGTAGTTCTAAAGTTTAATTAAAATGTAAACTACTTTCAGTCATCTAGTATATCCCCTGTAACTACGTTTATCATTGGCTCCTTTTCAGAACCTTCGATGCTAACCTTGCTCTTTTCTTTGTTTTCTTTTTGACTAATTTCTAGCTGTACAAATTTCATGTCATTTGATGGTGACATTTTCTCAAATATTTCGTTGTTATTAGAGATCGTGGTTATAAGTATCTTAGGTTTACTTTCAGGTCCCGACATTTTGTTATAAACATCATCGAATTGAAGCATGGCCTTCCCTTCTTCCACCGCCGATCTTTCTTGATTCACAGTAGTAGACGGTCTCTTCTCCAGGCACACAAAACAAAAGGCAAGGACACACTGTGACAGGGAGAAACAGAAATAAAATGACAGTATCAACAATGAGCTATTGATTCATAGAGAACTTAACAAGAAGTGATATAAAAAAACAAATTGGGGTGTGGCTGTGTCATGGACACGGCCGTGTGTTGTACGTGAATACGTTTAAACTTAAACGAACAGCATAACTTCTCCGAGTCAAAAGTTATACTGATTGCAAATCTCGATACGCAGCAAAATAACCTCAAAATGGCGGCGTTTCCCCCTCCACCGCGCGCGATGCGTCACTGTTCTCGCTTATTGTAATGAATTCTTTGATCCTTTAGCTATCCAGTGGTATAATTTAATTTTGGATGTAGAGGAAAGATTCGAAACTACAACACCAAACTGTATCCCCCGATTTTGTTATCATTAGGTTTTTTGGATTGCCCCCGTATGGTAGCAAATTTAAAGACGTATTCATGTAAAAAAAAAGGTTCATCACAAAATAATCATTGCCAAAATTTAATACATTGGTTATAAATGGTTTAAAGCTAGAGTAAAAATGTTGAGACAATACATTAATCAAAAACTAAAACACATTATAAGGTTAGATTCACTGTGGTAATTTTTGAGAGAAAAATAATTAGTATCCGAGTGATTAAGAGAGAATACAAGTTTAATCAAATCTTTATTTTTATAGTGAAACTTGGGTCATGAGCACTTCTTGTTTTTACAGTTAAAATATAAAGTGCTAGTTATCTTGCAAATGGGTGAATTTAATTTGTATGCTGTTAGAAGACAATTCTAAATAACTTAAGTGAATTCATAACTGCTTGTATTTGAAAATTGTTTTTAATGTTCTATTGTGGTTGGTTAATTGCTGCGCCAATAACTACAGTTGTTTGATTCAGAGCAGCCAGTATTTTTAATGGTAAAGCACGAATATTTCTCTCTCGTCAGGATGTTTCACATGGTGGATGGGGAATTAAGAAGTTTATATTAAAAAAACAAAGTTTAAATGACAACAATTTACAAAGGATAATTACAATTACTGGTACATATTATATAATATTGGTTTACTTATGAATGATCTTCAAAGAATGAGGATGACCAAAGTGGTCCCCTCTCTTTCCACCACCATCCCATCATGTGTAGACTCTCAGAAATTTTCAGAATGTCGAAAAAACACATCCGGCTAGCACAAAAATGAAGATGGGGAAACATGCGTCATAATGCTGTACCACCAACCTTCTTCCCCAGGAAGCACAGAGCCTCCATTCTGATTAGCAGACAATTCACGCTCAATTTTCCCTACTTGGCGTTATAATCCCCCTGGCCCCCTCCCCTTACTTGAGACATAAGTGGTAAAAAAAAAAATCCCAAGCTTCCAGGTAAGAACAAAAATAATAATAAATGTATATCAAGGAAGAAACTAAACAATAGCCTTACAAGAATGAAAAATACCGATTTTAAAAGTTAATAGAATAAAAATAAAGTTATTGAATTTAAATTTTATAGATATGTTGTTTATAGCTTTGATGATCATCTAGATATCTTAAACATAGAAACTAGCCCCACACTTTCTTATGATAAATACAAAAGAAGATACTATTATGTTGAGCTAAGGTTAGACTTTTAATAATTGTATAATCCATTCATTATAACATTCATACATTCAGTTAAGTGTTAAATTACTGGTCTGGGGCCTGGCTTAAGTTCATCCTAAGATTATAAATGGTTCTAAACCACCAATAAGAAGTATTAAAGTTCTAAAATAAATTTCAATCAAAAAGTTGATTTTTTCTTTTAAGGATTTGAAACTCGAATCCTCTAGTCTTGAATATCCTTAAAGATTTGAGGTATTTGAGGATTCAAACGACCCATCATTAGTAAAAATTAAGTATGAACTTGTCCAAATGTTCTTTACTATGGAAATTGATGGCACTTGCAAGCCTTTTACAAACAAATGAATTTATGTGATTAGTAAGAATAAACATTAGTAAATATAGTAAAGCGCTTACAGGGTGAGAATCACTCTTTCATCCTCTTTGCTCATTAGTATCAATGTAAAATTGTGAACTGTGTTCCTTTTTTCACTATGCAAGAATCATTGTGTTTGCCCTTTTATTTGTTTCTGTCTATCTTTTTTTCCAGTACTTCCCTTTGTCCAGCATTTTCTCTTTCCCTTTCATTCAAGCCTAATCTCTTTCCAGATAATTTGTTGTGCCTCAATGTTCGGCACTTACGCCCACTCTCCACACTTGCACAGACCATGCTAACCATCCTCTCTACTGCCTGGGCCACTCCACACTTCCTGTTCTCTGAGCCGTCCGTGATGAGTTCCCCACTGTACTCAGCACCTATGAGAACTCCTATTCCTATTGGCTCGCTTGGCGGCCACTGTCTTTTCACGTTCTCAAGCACCAATGAGAACTCCCATTTTCTCCCATTGGACAAGGCCAGGCAGCAGTGGAGGGTATTTAACACGGTGGTTCCTCGCTCAGAGGTCGGTCGGTGTGCCACCTTTTTAAATGGTCAAAAATCAGAAACAGCAATATTGTCTAGTATCCTACCGCTCCTTTACCTCCCCACCGCAACTTACGTTGCCGGGACTTCCTCATGTTCCACCGTGACTAACGTTGCCTGGACACTCTCATCGACATTTTTCCTACCCCTACCCACACGACCCGCGGGACATGTGTCTGAACACAACGTCACCCAAAGACACTTTGTGCGACATCAACCAGTTACCCCCGAAGCCGCAAAATAGAGATAACAAATTAAGATGTCCCAAGTAGCTCTAGTGTAAAGTTCCTTAAAAAGTCAATGGTACAAAGCAAACATACATACATTCCTATATAGTCTATTATAAATGGAAGAAAATTTAAAAAATTGACTATCAGTAAACTGCCTTTGGTTAATTTTGCTCCAAAAAACAAGTAGACACGGTTATTTATAATGTAAAACACTCCGCAGATACCCATTTTTAAGAAAAGTGCTAGGGCCATTTTTTAAAATTTCAAATTTTCAAAAACTAGTCTTAAGTAAACACTATTCTTAATTTTAAAACTAGGATAAAAATCATAATTAGCCTCGAGGTGAAAAAAAATTACACACAGCCCACACAATCACTGAGTTGACCCCATCCCAGACCTACAGCTTCACAGAAAATCTGGAAGCGACGGGGATCAAACCCGGGACCCCTAAATCTGTAGCCAGAAACTCTGACCACTAGATTACATAAATGGTCCAAGTTTGAATGAAAACTATAAAATAGTTTTGGCTGTTGCCCTGGGTATATGTACACACATATAGACAGACACAAAGAAATCTAACGCTTATTTTAGAGACACATAGAATAGAGAATAAAAACAACTTATTTGAATTTAGGAGAATAGAAAATACAAGATACGTCATAATTTCAAAGTCAAAAATCTTCACTATTACTACATTTTCTCTATGTGACAAAAAATAAAAATATAAAAAGGTTGTACTCACCACCAATATGTGTATAACAATGACAAACAATGTTCCCATTCTAAATTCTACTAAGTCGTATAGTAAACCGCCAACTGAAGGACCAATGAAGGCCCCTAGAGAAAATGACGACATCCACAGTCCTGATACTAGCCCATAGGTAGATATATCATCCGGGAAACCATGGCTTCTGGGAAACACACAAGTTCACATTCTTGGTAGAATATACCTCGGATGTAGATGTCAGCGATGAACTTAAGACACTGAAAAACTACCTTTAAGATATACAAGTTTGAATCCCTACTGGGACATATTTTATTCATCTGAAGAAACACTTAGTAAGTAAAGTATGTGTGATTCCGATTTTACCATGAGTGAAATCTCAGGCTTTATAAAAAAAAAATGTATTAAATTAAGTATTGGTTAACAGTAGGGGTGTGTGAAGCTTTGACTTGGCTTCAAAATAAATATCAATTAATGCTCAACTAGCAGAAGAACCTAGCCTGGCTAGGGGTAACCATGCAATGTATTACATGGTTAGCCTGGGCAATGCTTTTCTTTGCTTCAAACAGACAGAAAAAAAAAACTTTCATTTTATTTAATTCAATCCAGTATTTAATAAATTAAAAATAAATCTAATCAAAAATTTAAAATTCCAGCTTCGAGGTGGACATGTTTGTGCAGAAGCTAGTAATTTTTAAAATGTCCGTCCTATATGTGGGGTAGATATTGCATAGTGTTCATAACAAACAGACAAATAAACTTTATTATTTCATTTTATTAATATAGATTATTCCCATTCTGAGCCGTTATATACATTATGACTCAATATTCATTTGTAAAAAATCTTGAGTAATTGAATTGTAAGTGGTAGTTATCAAATTAGAATTAAATATTACAAACAATTGTGCAATAAAATATTTTCTACATGATTTTAGTATATAAAATTATGTAAATAACCACGATATATTTTTTCTGGCAAAAAAAATTAGCAAAAAATATTTAAACTTAGATTTGGTTTCGGGAATATTTCATATATTTGATTAGAGTTCGCTTCAAATAGAAAAAAAATGGACTTTGCACACACCTTGGTTTACAGTTTATAATAAAAGTATGTAGTGATTTGAGAATGTTCCAAATATCAAAACCAAAATCATTTTGATATGAAACTGCAGTCCAATAAGTAGAACTAATTGGCTAGACAACACTGCTGTAGAATGAATGATGAATGGGTTTTAATTGTGATAGCAAGTAGTGTGTGAAGTTTTGCCAACTTTGATTTAACTTTAAATACTCGTTAACTTTGACCTCTATTAAAAGACAAATTCCGGCTTTGCCAATTAAAATATTGAAAAATATAATACAAATTAACATTGATTGGAAGTCACTAAAATTTGGAATTCTATAAATATGTCTTATTTGAATTATTAATTAAAAATATAAAATCAAAAGCTTCTAATAATACTTTCTTATAACTTACTGTATAGTTTATATTTAGATTTATAACCAAACGGACTAAAATTATAGATACAATTGTAATAGTTTTATTTCCGCCAATATGGAAAGACGAGTTTCCGGTTTTCAAATAACACAATGAGCTTCCTATGAAAATTAGACTGTACATTTTATTTATACTTATAGCAATTTACTTTGATTGTTTCAATTACTATGCAGCTTATATGATAGAGCCATATTGGGGACGATCAGGGTAAGGTTGTCAGCTTTCACCGTAAGCAGTGTACATCCCAAAATTATTCCCATGACCAACATTTTAAATAATTAAACTAGATCTAGTGATAACTTTATTTATCATCTTAGGATGGAATATGTTAATCATATTTGCATTTTATATATATAAAACTATATCGAATTTATATGTTTATTTAACAATACAAACTTTTGTTTTTCCAATACAAAACATATTTTTTAATTTTCAAACTTTGCGCAACCCTATGAATTTACCATTGGAATAACAATCGCTGTAAAAAGTCTAAAGTTTAAAGTTCAACTATTTTATGATTTTATTAAGCTAGCAATGGATTCGATTAAATTAACATGTACAATTTTACAAACCTGAGAAACTGGTGATTATGCATGAATCCAATTATAAAATAAAACTTTTTTTTATATATGTACCTAACAGTAATTTGTTTCTATTTTATATAGTATTCTATAGTGAAAAAAAAAAGTTACGACACACCACGTAAAAAGACAATATGAAATTCTGACTTAACAATATACAAACTTGGCGTCTGCAAGAAGTTGAATTTCGAGCTCATGTGTAAAGTCATTTATGTGCTGTAATGTGTATCTAGTGATTGATGGCTCTTATTTGTCTGGATAGTGTTTGTTAAATGTGCAGTTGGCATAAGTCTTCTTTTCACTGTAAAAATATTAATGCTTATGTAATTTCAAAAATTACAATATTTAATTGGATTTTTTAATATTCTATGTAAGCCTGATCTTGTGTTTAATTTCAATATTAGTCTTTCTTATCTTGTTTTAAAACTTTATTTTTGAATTCAAGTAATAATTTTAAAAGTATTAAAATTTTTATGTTTTAAAATAGTATAGTTATTGAATTTAAGTCTGACTCGATACTCTGGAACTTTTTGAGAAGCTTGCTTGAGCTCTACCCAGGAAGAAAAAATGAGCTTAGCTCTCTATTTATCTGGCATGTAGGATATGAATACTTACATGGATGATCTCATGGCATCAATAAAACAAGGCACTAGGATGGCACCAAACCCTACACCATGAATGATTAGACCAAGTATACACATCCACAGAGTCCTGAAATATAATTTGTTTTATAATTAATACAATGTGAGATAAACTACATAGTAGCTTTGTACACAGGTCACTTGGCACCAGTTTATCCTTTATTAAAACTGCTGTTAACAATGAATGTTACATACTAAGCTGTCTTTGCTATTTTTTCACACACATAGCTTGTCTTATTTTTTACTTACAAATAAATAGTTGATTATATCATCATCATCATCATCTAGCACTATTTCCAGCCTTCTATCATGTCAGCTTGATAAATCACCGCCATTTTCTTCTATTTCTCTACTATTCTTCTTCCTTCCTCATTTTAGTTCACTCTTATCCCCTTGCTTGTACTCCTTCAACAATCTGCTCTTCCCACTTCCTTCTTCTCGTACCCTTCAGCTTCAACATTATTTTCGGCACTCTCTCTTCTCATTACCTTGATTTGGCCTTCCCACCTCATTCATACTTCTCTTTTATCTCATTGAAGCCTTCTAAACCTACTTTTAGTCATGCCAACATGCCACAGAGAATGATGGAGATCAAGTATTTAGAAAAAAAGACCGCAACAAAGACCAAGAAAAAGATGGGAGGAGCATATAACAGAAAGTTGTTGTGCTTCACTGTTCAATCGGCCCTAGTATCTTTCCTCCGCACTTGCACAGATCGCGCCAATCACCCTTTTTACTGCCTGGACCGCTCCACACTTTATGTTCTCTAAGCCGTCCATGACGAGTTCCCCACTGTACTTAGCGTCAATGAGAACTGCTCTTTCTATTGGCTCGCTTGGCAGCCACTAGACCACTATCGCTCATTTTTCACGTGACGGTGGGAAGCTCCTTTTTCACCCATTGAACAAGGCCAGACAGAAGTGGAGGGTATTTAACACAGTGGTTCCTCGGTCAGAGGCCAGTCGGAGAGTGGCTACTCAACCCGGGTGTGCCACCTGTTTGAAAGAGCTATTAAATTGTATTATGTTATGAAGGAGCAATATTGTTTTAACCCTCTCTCTCTCCCCCACCACGATTCACGTTTCCGGGACATCCTTCTGTTCCATCGCGACTTACGTTGCTGGGACATCCTTCTGTTCCACCGCAACTACCGTTGCCGGAACACTCTCGCCAACCCACATGTGCCTAAACACAACGTTGCCGTCATCGCGACATCGACCAGTTACCCCCAAAGCCACAAGCGAGGGATAAGAAAGTGTGAAAGTGAGAGGATAAGAATCGAATAAATTAAAGGAGGAGGATTGGTGGAAGGATAAAGGAAGATGGAAGCATTTCACTAAACTGATCTGGCCACACACAGACTGGAAATAGTTGTTGTTGTTGATAATGATGATGATGATGATGATGATGATGACGATGATGATGATGACTCATGATTTTTCTTCTATAGCTCATTAACAGATTAAGTTTTTTCTTAAAGATTTCAATAGTTTGTAAATGGTTTATCAAAATTTACAGCTATTACTTAAGCTGCTGTGCTGTGTGCCACAGACATAAGAAAAGATGATATACTGTTGTAGATCATTACCTTTTCTAGTTAAATAAATATAATAAATTTTACTGCATGGTTATAAAGATGTTGTGTTCATTTTTATATAGATTTACTTAAGATAAGCACATCAAGTACATTAAGCACATCAAGCACATATCAAGATAATTTACAAAGTTACCTTATTATTAGAGTTGGGTTTAATCCACTATTTTACAAACCCAAATCTCCAACTCACCTTCGAATCTCAAATCTGAATCCGAATCTTGGAAAAAATTATGAACATGAGAGGAAATATAAATAGAATAGAGTAGAAAATACAGAGTACTAACTAAATGTTAACATTCTTTCTTATAACATTCATACATTCAGCTAAGTGTCAAATTACCGGTTTGAGGCCTGAATGTTAAGTTTAACATATAATTATAATTGATTCTGAAGCAACAATATCAGTATTAGAGCTCTAAAAAAATTCTCTTGAGAAATTTAAAAAAATAATTAAAGGATGTGAGTCTCGAATTTGAAATTTTCTCAAATCCTTGAATCTTGAATATTCTTAGGATCCGAGGTATTTGAAGGATTTAAGGGCACATCCAGAGTTAATATAAATAGTATGATTTAGAAACTTTGACATTTCTTATACTAATTTAATAGCGGCCAGCAACTACTCACGTTTCTAAAGGAATCCCAGGTAATGGTCCAACTAGAATGTAGCTTGCAATGATACACAAACTGCCAAAACTGATGAATTTCTTAGGATAAACTTTCGTGTCGCACAATCTGCCAACTAGAGGTGCAGTTACTGTGTACATTGCGCCGCTCAGGACAAAAACCACTCCCGTGATCACAGGTGTAAGCTTGAACTAGAATCAACATAATTAAACCGTCAATAAGAGAAGAATCCGAGGATTAATTCTGTGTAAAGTGTTCAAATAGCATTTTCAACTCTGACCCAGAAGGTAGGGACTGTAGTTCAAACTTAATCTGGGTGCAAGAGGGGTGTTTTCCCCATAATATATCTTACAATTATTGCTCAAAGTGAATGTTGATGCATTTTCTGAAACTTCTCTTTACACATTCTATATTTTAATTTAGCGAGTTAAAGGCGCTGATGCCAATATAAGTATTCTATATTAGAGATGAGTCGAGTCCACTTTTTTATGAATCCAAATCTCGAATCCGAATCTCCAATTTACCTTCGAATCCTGAATCCAAATTTTAGAAAAAATTATAAACATAAGAGGAAATATAAATATAATAGAATAATAGAAAATACAAATAGTAATTAAATTTTAATGTTCTTTACTATAATAATTAATTCATTATAACATTCATACATTCAGTTAAGTGTTAAATTACTGGTCTTGTTGTTGAGTTTGTCCTATAATTATGTTGGTTTTGAACCAATAATAAGCAGTATTAGAGCACTAAAATAAATTTTGCTCAAAAGATTAAAAAGATATTTTTCTAAGAATTTGAGTCTTGAATCCGATATTTTTTCAAATCTTGGAATCTCGAGTATCCTTAAGGATTAGAGGGTTCCATCCCTATTGATAACATTTTACTAGATTATTTCTGTTATAGTTATTTATAATATCTACCAAGTGACAGCTGCAAATCACATGACTTGATGTATGAATATATTAAAATTGTTTTATTAGCTTTAGTAACTACCAGATACTGTTCTTTCTACCAAAATTAGGGTATATTAACTATTGTTGAAAGGTATGTATTTGATCATCTATGTATTACTACACATAATAAATTATAATGCAGATTTAATTTTACAAAGAAAAACTTTACTTTGTTTATATTTGGAATAAGGTACAGAAAAGAAGAACACAGTGTAATGACATTGAGTTTTCTGTCCTTATTAATATTTAAAATCATATTTTAACGTAAATATTTTCATTTTTCTTATTTTAAGTTATTTCTAATTAAATTCATCTTTTATAAATAACAGCCACGTTTCTATTTTTCTTTCTTTTATATGCATGTGTCCGAAACATGGTTTATTTCCGGGTTGTATTACGCATTATTTAAGAGCAGGTGCATAGTTAAGCCACGTCTATTTTTAATTTTCGCACTCAGATAAAATAACCTCATTGGTAGATAGAAAGAAATCAAGTAGTGACCTGGGTTTGAGAGTACAAAACTACGGGAATACAGACCCAAGCCTTGTGAAACCGACGTGGTTTTGAACTCGCTTCCCCGCTTAATTGTCATGTGGAAAAGAAGTGTTTTGAACTATCGTTATAAAATGTATATTATCAATATGTTCGAGTGTTAAATGGTGTAACAAACAATATGCATGCATTTAAATAAATGCCAACAAATGAAAAAGTATTTTTCTTAAAGTAGCAACCTATTCATACAATTCAATATGACATAGCTTAAAGACGACTAACGAGAGCTTTCCAGACGACGTTTCGGCTCATTACAACAGATCACACTTTATATTGCTGCCATTGGACAAAGAGGTAATGGCTGCCTCTTCAAGAAAAACGATCGTTACTTCCCAATCCCCCAACCTAGATTTCATTATATCAGAATTCATCAGAATGGAGTGTGAAACGCGCAGTGAAACTTCCTAAAAGAGGTAACCAATAACACAAAAAGTAGGGAATGATAAGACACTTAGATAGGAACATGGGTCACACAGACCGAGACTTGGCTTCAGGGGTGCCAATTCTCTTCTTTTTCTTTCTTAACATTTACAGTGTGCACCATTAACTTAGATGTTGCCACTCTGCTTAGAATATGTAGACGTATTCTAAAAACTATTAAGGCTCACTTTTGTTAGGAGGCGTGAGGGGTTCGGAGGTAAGAAGGTGTTGCTGCTTAAAAGTTTATTGTGAGTACAGAGAGTTCAATGACTCAAGTAATCCATAAACAGTTACTTCTATTATACTTTGTCAAGAAGGGTTGTGCTAAACGAAAGAGCCAACCTTGTGTGTAAAATATTGAAAGGGGTGCAAAAACTACGATGATGAATGAATTTGAGTCTGTTTTTAAAAAAAATGTATTTTTTTTAATGATTATTGAATAATTTAATAGACATTATTTTAAAAGTAGTCTTGTAGTTTAATATTAGTTTTTCTGTGTTTTTTTATCTCATTTAAAATATAAATAAAAATTGATATATAGACCCTACTCTTCGTGGAAAAGATGAAATCATAAAAATATTACCTCAAGCCTATAAATAATTCTGTGCAATTTTTGTATCATTCACCATTATCACCATAATCAGTCTGTAATAAATATTATGAATTACTAGTAATATAAATAGTTTATGTTTACAGTTGATCTTTTTTTCTTAAGTTGTAACTTTTCTACTCTAATGCCATATAACTTTTCTTGTTACTTTATTGGAGTAGTTGGTTAACTTGATTCTAATTTCACTTTTAACTTGTAGCTTGTTGGTTTTGGAAGCGTCAAACATATTAACAACCAGACATGTGTTTTGTTGATCAACTTTATTTAATATAAGAGTCTTAAATTGTTTAGTAACATTTGAAAGCTCTGTTGTTCAGGTGAATAACGGCACATCCTGAGTCACACTACACCTATTTAAACATCACTTGTCCAAAAAAAAGGTGAACGATACTGGATCGTGCGTCCAAATTGAACTCATTAAACCTCGCTCATATAGAAGTGAGTCCTAGCGGATACTCGATGCAAGTCAAACTGACGTCCCGCCGTGCGGAGGCCAGAGAGGAAGGCAGCAGACCTGCCCTCTAGCGCCACACACGACAAGCACACAGCTCAACAGCACGGGTGATACGTAGAGTGTGACGTCACACTCTACAAAGTGCTTTGGTTTGTTTGTTGTTTGTTGTTGTTGTTTCGCCACTGGCTTAATAAGCTTACTACACATGAGTAGCAGGGCTCCCGCTTAGAGGTCCTCAGGTAGACCTTTGCTTGGTGGTAGCCTTCCCAAACTGAGGCTATGGGTGCTGATGATGACTTAACTCATAATAACCAATCCTCACACCCCCAGATTACCAAACGGGGAGCAAAGTGGCCAGACCCTGTTCCAAGCTTGTTGGGTTTGGCCCTGATCAGTCTCCTGTCTCCACCTGACCTGGTTTCCGCTAGGGTTCAACCCAACCTTAATCAGGTTACTCAGATCCTGGAGTGCAGTGAGATCAGGATTGAGGAGAGACTAGGATAGCAGAAAGTGTGCAAGTGAGAGGTGAAGAATGGAAACAATTAAAGGAGTAAGAAAGGTAGAAATAATAGAGGGAGATTTTACTAAATTGACCCGGCCACAGGCTGTAAACAGTTTATAATGATGATGAGTTGATCTCTTTGGTATTGCAACATTATACCAGTTCTTCAAGCAGTAGTCACAGCCTATTTCACTTCATTTTTTAATCATATTACATATTGGCACCACCAATAAATTTAATCAACAAAAAATAAAAGATTTATTTAATTTATTAAAAAATGAGTATATGTAATACTTGCATATTATCTTGGTAATGTTGATAGTTTATCCAAGTATCGCTTTCAAGGAATTGGAAACAAATGATCGAGACAGGCCTGATTGGCAAAATAGCTATACATTAACATTTTAACTGTTAAGAAATAATCTTTAGAGTCCTCATCTTAAGGCTAGCTCTTAATGCACTACCCCCCCCCCCTTCCCCCGACCCTCTCCCTTTCACTGTTTTCCTAAATAGAAGTCTCTAGTGCTTACATTTGATGATTTTAGAGATGGGATGCTCAAATCTCATGGTACTATTGAGATTCGAGATTGGTAAGAATCTCACAACTATCTCGAATACAATTTATGTAGCCCTTATCTTGAAATAACAATTTTTAATCAATTGGTAAAAGAAATGATATAGGTTTGTGTATCTGGGAGAATAATAAATCACAAAAGAGGACAAAATTGTATTCATATTATTAATTTACTAAAAACGTGTTCTCTTTGTTATTTTTGTCATAATAGACATGACAAACAAAATAGCATATGTCAGTGGTCCGAGCCTTAAACAAGTTTTTCTAAATTGAATTTGAAATATTTTCACTTTAACTAAAATAATCAATTTTTAAAAATTCGAGGATTCAAGGTTAAAATTTGGAAGGAAATTAAAGAATTTGATTTGAGAAATATCGGGTTCGACCCATCTCTAGATTTTTTTTGTTTGAACCTTGAACAGACTTTGACCTAGGTTGGTCATCCTGGTGGTGTGATACCCCAGAGCATGCATAGACCAGCACCAAGGTTAGTCTGACTAGATTGAATAAGGGTGTGAGAAGCTTCGAAAACTTCATCTTCATTTCAAATATTTGTTCGCTTCAACTTTGATTCAAAAGTAAAATTTCGGATTTAACAATAAACCTTCCCGCAAAAAAAAAGAAGTTAAAACACACATTTATGTTTATGTTTATTTTCTGCTGTTATTTGCATCACAAATTGGTATTTGCATGGACAAAATCTAAAAGAATTAAATTAAATTTTGTTATAGTAACTTAGTTTATCATTTTAACATGAAATGTACGTTAATTTTGTTTAAAATATGGCATTTTGTATTTTCATCCTACATCAAACAAATATTCAAACTTTAATTCAGTTTCGGAAATATCACATATTATTCGACAAAACTTCGCTTTAAATTTTAAAAGTGGACTTCACACACCCAGTAAATTGAGTGTGACTTCAAGTCCCAATAAGCAATCAATAGTGCATTACCTGTCTTAAATGGGGCTCCAAAGTGGCCGAGTAGAAGCCCATGCTGATTGCAGCGGCTGTAGTACAAAATGTGTCTAATACAACTGAGGGTACCTTTAGGATCGACCACAAGTTGCCTGAAAAAAAGGACAGTAGAATTTTTATTATAACTTTATAAAGCAGTTAATTAAACAAACAGTACTATTTATACTGTTACTAATTAATTAATTTTATACCCAAATGATGTGTATGTAAACTTTTTACACACTGGGATATATAATTATTATGTTAATATATGGGGAGTGTTAACTCAGTAAACTAAAGCTTTTTAGTCTTCCCCCCAACAACCAATATACCCATCACAAAACAAATGAAATTTAAAATAGAAAGTTTTGTCAGTTAGCTTTATTACACACATATAATACAGGTTG
This sequence comes from Timema genevievae, assembly GCA_902155825.1. Lineage (NCBI taxonomy): Eukaryota > Metazoa > Arthropoda > Insecta > Phasmatodea > Timematidae > Timema > Timema genevievae. The sequence goes on from CABFWO010002178.1 coordinate 118,684, forward strand.
GGAACAGTTCAAACCATTTGACCATTGTTAGTTAACTATCATAGAATAACAAACAAAACAATTATAACGGATAATTTAAAATAGTGATACAACAAATAACAATGGCTAAGTTAAACCAGACTAGGTCCTGGTCAAATGTCAACTTGAATTTACAAACAGGTTTATAACTATGTTACAAAATTGTTATTAAAAATAGCGAAATTAAAATAAAGTGACATAATCAGAATATATAACAAACATTAAAACTAATTTGTTTTTTAAAAATGACATAATATTAATCACAACAAAGTGACTTGTCTTAGGGTCACATAGGCTGGTGTCTTGTTCTCCAGAGCTCTAATCTCAACACTCGTCGTTTAATTTACTAAACTAGTGTCTGGGAACCATTTATTGAAACTTATGATAGATACTTTTATATTTAGTACGAGTTTAGTGGGAAGGAACTTTTAGAGAACGTAAACATATTTTTTTGTGGTCAACATTGACAAAAGTGTATTTTACTATTGGAATTATTTCAGCCATTTTTGTTACCACATGGTTTAATATGTCACTCTCGCAGGAGAGTACACTTTTATTGGCGAGGAGATTGAGGTTCGAATCTTGGTCAGGTGTAATGAGGTTTTTTTTCTAAAATGGTTTTCCACTCTCCCTCCCCAAAAATGCGGGTACACTTCCTCTAAATATAAACTTCCTCAACCCTAAAACCATTAGCGTAATTAAAACATAAGTGTAAAACCCGAACAGGAAGTAAGACGCGATGCTAAAAAAACTAAATAAAAAAGTATTATTTCATTGGTATTGATATTATCTTTTAAAAGTGACAGTAGAGATCACATGACTTTACATACAAATATATGTAAATTGCTTTAGTATATTTTGTAACTGTCAAAAATGTTCCTTCATATTTAAATTGGGACTGTAGATCCAGCGCTACATTGAACCACCACTATTTGTGTGAAGGTTGTCACTGAGACAAAAGCGGGATTGGTATGAGAATAATTGCACCTTACCAAGAGATCTAGACATGAACAGTGCTTGTGAATCTGAGCCTTAGAGTCCAGCATTTCCAAGCCATCAGGGGAATAGTTTTATTTTACTATTGCACCTTACTACCTGTTCAGGCTATACACATATGTACTAATTAAACTAGATGAATTTAGAGGAAGTGTGCCAGTGTTTGCATCGAGAGGGAGTGGAAAACCATTTAGGAAAAACTACCCTCAGTAGACCCAACCGGAATCAAACCCTGATCTCCCTGTAATTGGCAGTCTAATCTATTGCAAGAGTGACACCTGCAGCCATCGAAGCAGGTACCAATAGGCTATTTAAATACAGTTTCATTCTGTCACAGTTTAAGCAACAACTGTATATTGTTACTGCATGGAAGATAACATCCCCCACCCTGCATGTGTGTGGTTTATTTATTGTTCTTGACTTGTTTTTTTAAATATGATAATTATACGCAAAGAGCTTGTAATTGATAGAGCTTACAATAAATTAGAGTCGGGTTGAGTCCATTTTTTAAGAATCCAAATCTCCAATTTAGCTTCAAATCATGAATCCGAAATTTGGGAAAAATTATGAACATAATGTAACGTGTTGTTTAACTTTTAGCACGTTAATACAACGAAACCCTATAAAAGGTTAATACTATTACTACCAGATCCAACAAGTTCTAATAATATGTGGCAGATATAGACTCATTGCGACATCACAAGTAGGAGACGCCCAGTTCTCAGCATAAGCTACCCCAGAGAACGAGGCAACTCGACTTGGAAGACCAACACGATCCACACATCTAACATCTGAACCAGTCGACGAGTAAATGAGAAAGGCATTAAACCAGAGCTTTCCACCATGCATTAACTAGCGCTAGTTGTCGGCTAGCGTAATCTCTGATGAACCACCCCTCCCCCCCTCCTTTTTCATACATTGCCAAATTGTATTAGCCCCGCTGGTATAAATGGGCCTGCCCTCGGTTCACATCTAGTACCTATTCTATTGTAATCACTTGACAGAGGAACTGCGGGAAGAGCTTCACAAACTTCAACCAGGAATAAGTACAGATGGCCACGATGTTTGAGGCGTCTGAGTCACCTCCTCGCCACAGAGCTAGCTACAGCGGATATTGTAAGTATTGAGGAATACCATAAGGTTTTCTAAGTCTGTATTTCTGACTTATTTCCCTATGCCTTTCAGGTATAGTTTATATTGTTTGAGCTCTATTGTTCAATGTCTTTATAACATAGTTTTTGTATGTCAGTACTGCTGACTTGTTTCCCTATACCCTTCAGGCATAGTTTATAGCTTTATGCACCACCTTTATATGTCTATTAGGCTTAGTTGCAAATATTTGGGTTATGATTAGTCTCCTCAAACTATATGACCATGCTGCGGCTAGTTTAAAGAATAGAATTTAATATTGGACGAGACCAGGTTATCTATTGATATGTTTCACGACCTATCTGGGTCAGTAACTGACACTTGTCTCTGATGTGTCTGTGTAGAGCCTTGCAGTGCGCAACCTGTGTAAGTGCTACTTGTTCATAGTAGTGGCCCGCGGGGTTTTGTCTATTGCGTTTGGTCCTCTTGTGGAGCCTTTAATGTTAGTAATACTGATCACTATTATAGATAGTGATGTTGTCCCATTAGTAGGGTAATAGATTAAAGATAGTATTGATTGCTCAGACAGTACTAATTAGTAAGAGTCAGGCTATACTCTTAGTAGCATCTTGTTTTCCTGGTAGTTCGACTAGTACTGATTGTAATATTGTAATTATTTTAGGAGGTTATAATGCCTATCTGTTTTAACTTTCAATGGAGTTAACTCATGCTAATTACCTCCCTCGTAGCTCCTTAAAATAGGACTAATGTTGTATGGTTTAGTTTTTTATATTTTTTGTTGAGAGCAGTTGCTGCCAGTCTCAGTCAGTCAACTAGTGTTAAATAATGATTAGTATATATATTTGATTGCCACCACTAAGCTATAGTACAGTGGAGCCGTTGCCATTGTCACATATGATAAATCAGTATATGCCCTGCTTTAACGAGTTACTAGCTTTCTTAATAACACCTATTACCAATAAGAGTGGGTAATAGGATGTTCTTAGGTGCTTTTCACCTGATGCTCCTTTGTCCAGCTACATATTTATATTATTGTATCCTTTCATATTCTTATGGCTAATCGATGGATGGTTTGTATAGTTTATAACTGTAAATCTATGTACTTCCTAATGACATGTTTCTATATCAATAAACTGATTTGTTAAACTTGTAAAATATTCTCATTTCTATTTCTGTAATAATAGTATTATGGGTAAAATAGTATAATAAGAAGAAATATAAATATAATAAAATAATAGAAAATACAAATAGTAACTAAATGTTAACAATTCTTTCTTATAATCCATTTATTATAACATTCATATATTTAGTAAAGTGTTAAATTACTGGTCTGAGGCATGGTTGTTAAGTTCATACAATAATTATAATTGGTTATGAGCCACCAAAAAGCAGTATTAGAGCTCTAAAACAAATTTCAATTAAAAAATTGAAAACAATTTTTTTAAGGATGCGAGTCTCAAATCCAAAATTTTCTTGAATATCCTTAAGGATTCAATGGATTCGAAGGGTTCGAGGACCCGTCTCTACTTAAAATATCTTTGGTGCATATGATTTGAGTCAAATTTAAAACAGTGGACAAACCGGGAAGGCTAAAAATGTTCCTACAATCTTATAACTTTACTTTATTTATGAGGTATATCGAATCCCCTTTTTATTGAATCTGAATCTTTATTTCACCTATGAATTTGAATCTGAATCTTGTAAAACACGATATACATAAGAGGTAAACTATTTCACATTTGTAATTTTTTTTTTTCCTTCATTTCAAATTTGGTTCATAAACATATTTTAGTTGCTATAGAAAATTGAAATCATAGTTAAATGATAACATGTTTTGTTATTATGCATTCAGTTAAGTGATAGTATATTAATGGTCTAAGACACAGGTTCTTAAACTACGGGTCACAAAAATATTTCTAGAAATTGCAGCAAACATTGGCAAATGGAAGTTAATTAAATATTTATCATGGAACTATTGAAATTATAACACACTACAACCTTTTATTTTATATTTGTTTAGTTTAACACAGACATATAAGTAAACATTCGTATAATTAACTAAGCTAAACTAATAGTTTCCATTGGCTATCTAAATGTATACTATATAAAGTTTGTAAATAATAAAAAATAAATTAATAATATTAAATATAACTGTATGTATGCATTTTTTTTTCCAATAAATATATTCACTATTTTTATTTATCACTTGATCTAAAATTGCTCAAAAACTGACAATGTAATGTAAACAAAAAAAAATCTACTTAACCATTACTGCCCAGGGTCGCTAATAATTTTGTCTTATGAAAAGGGATCATGAAAAGAAAAGTTTAAGAACCTATAGTCTAAGTTCTAGTTTTTCCTATTAATTAATTCGGGATACACCATCAGTTATCATCTAGTAAGAAATTAGAATAAAACATTATTTAAAAAAATCAAATCATGAATCTGAGATTTTTTCAAACTATAGAATACTTTGGTTTGGGCAAGTTTAGAGAATGGGTGTGGATCGAATGAAAAAGCAAATATATGAAGGTAGAATATGTGTGTGGATATTAAGGAAAGGTTAGACCATGTAAGACGTGGCAAAATGTTGTCGACGAATGTGTGAAAAATAGAAACATTAAGAGTTCTAAGAATAAAAGAGCATGTATAACTCAGTGTATGGATATTGTTGAAGCAAAGGAACTAAGCAAGGATAGGGAAGTGCGGAGAAAGATAGTGAAGATGGATTAAGAACAGAGTTGTTTATAGGTTATATACACAGTTTCTTGCCTACCCCATCAGGGAACAGCATGATTATGTATGTATGTAATTCAGAATATTCTTAGATCATTAAGGATTTAAAGGCCTCACCTCTACTTTATTTTACTAAACATATTTTGTTTTACAAAGCTGCGATTTAAAGAATTTTAATGTCTATATTTACCTTGTGTGTCTGCATTAGTATTCTCCCAATTAACTTTAGGCAAGACAAGAAATATAAAGGCACTATCTAACAACAGCACTCCTCCTAGTAGCATAAATGGTAGAATATAACCACCAATCTGTAACAACAAAAATACCAACATTAGCTAGCTTGCTATGTTAGGGTGGCATTACATTACTGAATTTTAAAAAAATATTTCTTTACTGCTACTAAATGGTTTATTCAAATTGTTGATAGGAACGACATTGTAAATCGCATGTTCTTGAAAACAATTTTTTTTTCATGGCATAACATTATTAACAACTTTATTTTACTCCCTTTAGCCCATAGTCATTTCATTCCAAGCTTGTAACTATTCTCAAGTTATTATTGTACCAATAAAAAGTTGATCGGTATTACAAATAATACCATAATATTTTAGAAATTATTTAGGAATTCATTACTTATGACTTCTAAAGTTGTTCCACAACTAACACTTCAATTAAATGTTCAAACACAATTAATTGTCTAAATGAGTATTAATTGGTAAGATTTAAGAGATGCTTTGTTACCACAGTTATACATATATTTTTTTTCTCTTATGTATCAAAACTTTATATGCCTTGTGATAGTTTCATATTACTATTAGGTACCTACCTACACATTGCATTGTAAAGTTTGAAAATTCTGTTCTCAGCCTTAATTCATTTTGTTTAACAATTTTCTATAGTGAGTATTTTTTGCACGACCAACTTTAAGAAGGAACTGTCATTAAAATGTATTTTAAAATAAAAAAGACAGTCAAATGAATGTATGGCTGGTTGCAGATCTTGTATATTGTATGAAAATGTCAAACACCAGTTACAGTTACCAGTTACCCTGTTACTTCCAAAAGTATGAGCTAATTTATACATAAATGTTTGACATAAGCTTACCGAGTAAATTGCACCACCTATCAAAGGTCCTAGTATGAACCCAAGACCATAGAATACCTCCATAGTTGCCTGGAAAAAAAAAACTAACAGAGTTAGATGTGTGCTAGTGTGATTGACTTCTATTCAAGAGATCAGAGTTTAAACCTATATATATAAAAAAAAAATTTTGTTAGGCCTATCCTATAGTTTTATTTCCCTAAAATTGATTCCTCCCATACCCCCAAAATTGTACCTTTGTACCTTTTGTTTACCCTGAAAGGGGAAGTTGGTTGTTCCCGAAACTCGGGTGGGAAAAAATATTTCCTAGGATTTTTCGGGAAAAATATAAAAAAAAGTTACAACTAAGAACTATCAGTCACGTTTATATTTAATTTTCGTTAAGAATATTGTTAATCTATTAAATTTAAATTACCTTATCTTCCGTTAAGTAGATGGATACCCGGAACTTCAACCACTTTTATTTTATAGCCGTCTTTAACACAACCGAGCGCCATTAACTAACATTGCCACATTATAATATAGTTGAGGGAAATAGTTATCCCTGAATAGATTTAAGGCAGGAAAACATATTCTTAGTACAAACTAATGATAAAGGTGGCTTTAAAATATCAAATAATGCAGCACACTTATTTGCATACAGACAAGTCTATTATGTTAAAAGTTATTATTTGGAATGGCATTGATTTTATTTTGTATAAAAGATAGTAGTAATATTTGGATAAACTAATATTTTTGAAAGCCAACATTACTTTTTGTGAGAGGTTTAGTAACTAAAATGTAAGAGCCAACAAGGCACACTGGCTCAGTTGTGAAATGTTTTTGGTATTCTTATGGACAAGACTGTGGCTCACTTTTATATATTCATATTAGTTTGAATATTTGGAAGTTCTACTGTGTAAGTATTTTTTTAAGTTCAGGCCATGAGTTTTTAATTTGGCCTAGATTTTTTAATTCACATTAGATCAAAAACCTTACTCAACGCGTTTTAGACAAAATATTAAGTTTTTATTTGGAAAAATTAAAATTTTAAAAATTTTGAATGTACATATTTTATTTCCTTTAAATTTATTGTTCATACATATAACTGCAACCGAATTTGAGTTTTTGTCCCTTTTCCTGAATCTATTCAAAAATATTTTTACACCTACCACTACATTTAACTTAATTGAAACTATCAAATTATTTTAATTTTTTTATTGGAATAAATAGGAAGGCTAAGTTTAGACAAAAATTATAAGTCTGAAAAATATATATATAAGCCTACCAGTAACATGAAAAATTATTTTAAAATTTTTTTCCCTTTTACGACTTGTTGCCACGGGAAATCGTTATTTTCCACCCGAATATATCCCCAAGTCAAAATGTCATTCCCACACAGGACAAAAAAAAAATCAATAATATTGTGTAATTTTATTTGAGAAGGCCTCCAATACCATCAATCATATTTATACATCTCATCAATTCAGTTGTATTAAACAAGTTGTCTAGAAAGGAGCCCCACATCAATAATACATCACTAGTGCATCAATTGTTTTGTTTTTTCCTGGACACTTTAAAACAACAACACCAGGACATCCCTTACTATTGTGACTATGAACTACTTGGGTCAGAGATAATAAATGTCCAAGATGATATCTTTGGCCAAGGATTTAACTATAGACACTACAAACTTTTTGCAGTTAAGACTGAAGCCACAACAGTCTCAGCCATGATAAAACCTCTATTCTGTTTTAACATTCTTGATGCAACCAATTTACAATAATAGTTAAATAATTAAATGAAGTGTCTGAACTTGTAAATACATTTAACATAACTAAAATAACTATAAATTATCTTAAAACAGAAAAATATTCAAGAAAAAAATAAAATAACATATATCATCAATGTATTGCCTTACAAATGTGGTGGCAACAGTGTCAGGAAACACAGCCGCTATAATGGAGAAGGCTGCAACAACAGACGACGATGTACCCAGAGATTCTCCAATCCTCAACGCAAAAGAGAGGCCAATAAAGGCAGTATGCTCGTGGACAAAATCCAATAACCTGTCAATAAAGGAGCCACAAATTAAAATGCTAAACAGTTGCAGTATTAATTCAGAATGTAGATCTGTTTTCACACCCAATATATCAATTCGAAAATATTTTAAAATGCAGGTAGCAACTTTTATCGGCACATCATTATTTATCATTAGATAAAGTTTGGGAACAGTTATAAACTATTTTTTTATGCATGCCATATAGTTTAACTTGAAAATAGATTTGAGATTATAAAATAGTATTTAAACTTTGAAAACTATTCCAGCAATATTTCAAGGGCATATGAAAATATTTTTTTAAAGTAGTGTGGCCAAGAACTAAAACTATAATGTACTTTATTTATGATATGAATAAAGAAATATTTAATTAATAAAATTAATATATAAACAAGTCTATATTTTACAAAATAAATGTCTCTAGTCTAAGGCATTGGCAAATTGTGAGAGAACTTTATTTATGTCAACATAGATGTCTCTAGGGAAAACGAAGAAGAGGAAGAAGAAGGTTAGGAATACGAACATATATCAGGAAAGGAAGATGCTACAAAAATATGAAAGAAGACGCTCAGGGCCAAAGAAAATGGAAGATGTCCAGTTGATAACTGTCTCAGGACAGATTCACAGAAGAAGATGTATCTGTGATTACTATAACATACAAAGCATGTGAAGTATTATTCTCCATTCATATTCTGACCAAAAAAAATTGTTTTGTTAGTACGAAATAGTACCTAGAGTATAAAGATGGTCAAATAAGTTAAGTGTGAAAAAAGGTATAAGAGTTCTTCAGCAAATAATTATTGAATTTTCCAAAGAATTAAACTTACCCAAAAAGCATACATGAAATTGCTGCCACGAAAATTCCAACATTGAGCATTGTCTTTGCACCGACGACATTGATCTAAACAAACCAAAACAAAATGCAAATTTACCATTTCTTAACAAACTTCTGGATTCAACAATGTTCTCCAATAGAATAGAATTGTTTGATGAATAGATTAATCTTGCTATTGTAACTGTTTCCAATAATTATAATTTGTAGACAGCACCAAATTATAATTATTGGTAAAACAAGCAACTTTCTTATTTTGGTTAGTCAGATTATTCTTATTTGACACCATTTTGTAAGCAACAATTGATGTTGATCAAACCACTACAGATACAATAAGGTAAGGTAAAGTACAAGGGACGCACTGGGATGGAGCTAGAACACAGGATTTTTGCTATGAGACAAACTCGGGAATTAGATTTTAGGGGTCAAGATTTAACATGGAAAGTGCTCTTCATTTCTGTTGGCATAAGATATAGGTAAACTGTGGTAAGAAGGCTTTATTTATATACAACTACAAATGTGATGGTATATAAGGACAAACAAAATGGATGGCTAATATTAAGTACGGGTGAAGTTGGAAATGCTGGTATGCCCCAACACATGGCTGCCCTTTGACACAAACACACTAAATCATACTTAGGGCTGTAAATAAGTTTTGATACCAAGCTCACTGTGTTTTTCCGGAGCAATTTTCATTTTTAACAGATATTTTGGAGTGAAGTATTGAGGAATTACATTTTATTTTCCACAACATTGATTAGTGTGAAGTCAGGCCATTGGTGTTTTAGAACAGGTTGATTTGACCTTGGTGGGGAAATAAATGTATGCAGGTGTTATACAACCTTATATATCTGAGTAAAATAAAGGGCACTGGAAAGATTGGGGAGGGAAGGAGAGGGTGTGATACATGTGTTCAAAATCAGCGTGCTTAGTTTTTCAGTTAGATTTTTCTTCCGAGCAAAGGGAAGATTACTTAAAGCTTGCAGTTAAATGTCTCAAATTCACAAATACTCCAGTATTTTTTTTAGTTTAATTTTGTTTTCTCAGTTCTCCCCGTGTGTGGCGACCCTGGTAATAGATACCTAGAGACCCTAGACTTCACATCCTGAATTTTATTTATATATATATATATATATATATAAAAGCACTGCGTATTACTACCCGTTTGGGTTACAGACTTATGTACTAATTACACTGATGGTTTTAGGGATTAGGAAGGTTATATTAGAAAATGTGACCCACATTTGCATGAAAGGAGAGTGTAAAACCATTTTGGAAAAACCACCCTCAGAGTACACTCGATCAGGATTCAAGCCCCAATCTCCCTGTCATCGGCAGTCTAATCTAAAACAAGACCATGCGTCCACTGAGACAGGTAAGCTAAGTGTCCATTCCTGGCCTGTCTATCACATGCAGCCATGCTGACACCATGTTTACATTACATTTCATGGCATGCTCTGAGATGAGCATCAGTCAAGTAGTGCTCAATCATACCTTAAGGTGAGCTGGGAGCATGCATGTACCCATCATTTACAGTTCATGATGGTACAACCTTCAACTATATTATACAGACCTTTAAATTGTTTATAATACCAGAAGCAGTATCATCCAAGACTTGAAAACTTTATTTATCGTTTTTACACTCAAAAGTAATATTGAATAATCAAGCTTATCTTTGATTACAATTTATGTTTTGTTGTTTTGTTAATGCATTTTACTGGTTGTTCAGGTTATATGAATATATGATAATTACTCTAATGAGTTAGGGATGAGGAAGTAAGTATTTTTGACGTAGGCTACCCAGATTTTCGTGGAAGGAGAGTGGCAAACCATTTAGGAAAAATCAACCTCAGTAGACCCGATCTCCCCATAATCAGTTGTCCAGTCTAATACAAAAGTGACGCCTTACACTATTCGGCTACTGAAGCGGGGACATTCTCTGATAATGTATCCAAGATTACCTACATCATTTGGAAACAGTTTACAGTTGCTATTATAAGAAGGGATTTGTTTTTATGTGTTGGTGTAACCTTGAAGCTTCTCTTGTCTGTTATTACACATATTGTTATCTGTGTTAGAGAAAAAGTAAATAGATAAAATGTGAATGTGTACGAAAATGAAAACATTTCCTACAACATATGGTTATCTGATGAGTGCAACATGCCGCTGTGTTGATACATAAATAAACAAGACCATTTATTGCTTTTGATAACTGCATGAGGTGCATCCTATTCTCAGCAAAAAGATTTTTGTTTGTTGCACTATTATGACCCATGATATTGTAACGTGGGACTCATTGCCGTGCAAACCACGGGTTCTATTTAAGGATATTGGTATATGTTGCAGGATAAATACTAAAATACTCAGAGATCACCCAAGGGTTTAACTATTTAAAAAAAACACATGAAAGAAAATATTCACAGAATTCCATATACAGATAAAAACAAACACAACAAATTCCGTCGTCAAGGTAATAGTCTCTAAATTAATAAACAAATGAAACACATTAAATAGAATAACGCTGAATCAATGATAGCTAAGCAGTCTCGTTACAATATATAACTTATTTTGTTAAGAACAACAATTATTGCCACATGGTCTAAAGTGTTAAGACTTACAATGCTGTTGATGACAGGTTGATTATAGAGTTAGAATCTCATCGAGGTGCACTTAACCTAAAATACCTTTATGATTCCTACCCCTTGATCAATTTGGTGAAAGTGTGATTATTTCCCCAAACAGGGCAGATTCAAAACACATTTTCAAGCATCCATACATTTCCATTCTAACACATGTCATTTTAAATGTTGTGAAAGTAATGCAGACACTTGTAACCAAAACAACATTAAAATATGAAATGGTGACTTTTTTTTTACTTTAAACTACTTACATATTTTCCAAAAACAGGACAAAATAGAAATGCCACGAGTTCAAACACTCCAAACACCAGGCCATATTCTGTGGCGGAGGCACCTTTTCTCTCTGCCTGTAATAGAACAAGAAAATATATTAGTTGTTTATTAAATGTTACACACAAAGTATTGTTCTCAAATAAGCATCATACAAATAATTTATCTGCTATCAGAGAAAGTTAAAAACAAACTTTAACTTCAGATATAGAAGAAAGAAAAAATCCGTGTGCAACCTACACTGCACACACTTCTTAATCTCAATAAGTTAACTAACTGATATAATGATAATACTAATACAATAATACGTTTATGACAGAGTAATTTCAACTCCAAATTATTACCGAGCATTCTGAAGTTTTGACAAAAACTTTAATTTAATTTTGCTCAGCTTGCACACTTTAGTGCCAGTGTGTTGGCTGTTCCGACTCAAAGTAACCTCAAAGAATAAAGCAATCGTCAATAAAACACACCAGCATTCAACTAAAGAACCTATGGGAAACACCAGTGTCGGATAGTGACAGCAAACAATGAACCAAGTCTGGCAGTGATCCCTCTACGATCCGAGTCAGAATCAAGCAAGTGACTAACAAACCTATGTCAGTGTAACATACTAAACCACACTGTATATTTATTTACACACACATTCAAAGACTGTGCGACACATGTGGGAGAGCCCTTTACATACCAATTAATGTTACAATATTACCATACTTTGTTCTAAATCTGAGTTTTTTTCATTCATATTTTTTGGCAACTTAAAAATTACTGAAAATAGTTTTTTTTTTAATTTGTCTTGCAAACATGCTCAGTCCCATTGACAAGTGAAACCAATTTACATTACTTGTATTAGTAACAATGTAGTTGGGGTAAATGGATGAATAAGAAACTGTTTTCAGTAGCTTTAAAACTGTGATAAAAGGCCAAAATTACAGTGAATGAATTTTCCTAGTATGTAAGCACATTAGAATAATACTTTTAAGGAACCTTAAGTAGGTAATGTAACTCAAACCAGTGGTCACATACTGATGCAGTTTTCTGTATTAAGCTTGACTCATGCGTTCGCCGAAAATAAAAAGCAGAATCTGCCTCAGTGGCACAGCAATTCACACGCTATATGTAGACCTATGATGCAATGCAATGCTAATTTAAAACAGTTGATTATCAACATATTTTATTTTATAGTGGAAAACATATATTTTTCATATGATTCTCCCGATAGATGTTTTCAAATTATAACGCTGTATCGTGGCACAATCCAATACATCGATACACATGCTTTACATTAACAAGTTACTTCAACTCTCCTCACAAAGGTAAATAAAGCTGTCTGCTCGCTTCTGGCTGTAAAGCGCATGCCTTGTCAAATACGCATGTGCACTGATTTGAGATGGTTGGTTCTGAGATTTGATTGGGTCTCCTGTGCCGAACATTTCAGGTAGAGCAGATAAATTAGAGATGAGATGAACTTTGGCAGAACAGCGTGAGCTGATGAAATGGAAATCTTGTGATTGGCTTATAGCTCGTCACGTGACCCCACCTCTGTTCTGCGCTTGTTTTTCGAAGAACGTGTGAAACCACAGTTATATTGGAAATGGGATCTGTGAGACAGTCCACAGTATTTAAAAAAATACAAAACAGTTTAAAAATAACAATTTTAAAATGCAAAAACTATGTGACCAGTCCTAATCTTGCTGAACTGTATATCGAAGAATGCAGAAAACTGCACTTCAATACATTTTATATTTAGAGTGTAAGCTTTTATCTAATCTCCCAGTTAATCAGATGTGAGCTTTTAAAATACAATATGTTTTATCTCCACTATAATAATTACCAGTTCCTCTGTCATCAGAAAATATCTAGAAGCCCAAAACATCTAGGAAGATGAAATTTTAACAGGCAGGTAGCTCTTAGCCGATAAGGTTGCAGAAATAGTTGCTGAGAGAAAATTCCAATTGGTGGCTTCCAAAATACCAAAGTCAATAAAATCTCAAAGCTCAGAAGACCTAATATTTTGAAATTTTTCAGACAGGCCCTAATCCAAAATGCCATTAATAGCACTAAGACCATTTATGGTGAAAATAAGGACAGAAAATTCCTTTGGGGGTCCCCAAACTGGGAAGGAGGTGGGGGGATTCAGAAAAAATATCAAAGTTGAAAAAATATCAAAGTTGAAAAAAATTTCGAAGCCCATAAGACCTAGGGAACTAAAATTTTTCAGGCAGGTATCCCCTAATACAAATCTATACATACAGTTTCCTAATATGAGTGTCTTTCCATACCCTCCAAAAGCCGCTAACTCTAAGCGACGTAGTGTAGCCCCTTTTCGTCCTCCAGGATAAAGGCAGGCATACAAAGTTATAAAGTGATAAAACAAAGGGAGAATAAATGCAGAGTGAGCAGATAGGACACTCAAGAGTATATATTTTTATATAATATATACGCTCATGTTTCCACGAAACCCACTCAGCATTATTGTGCTACCAACAATAAAAAAAAGATTAAAGAATATTACCAGGAAGGTGAGAATATTTAGTTAAATAAGAGTAGAAGTCAACATGTCAAAAGTTAAATAGATGAATGCAAGTTTTATTGATAAACAAGATATATATATATATTTGATTCAATAGAAAACATCTTAGATGAATTTACCTTGCAATATTATTAATTTTATTTATAAGTCATAAGGACTCCAAAAAAAAAAACTTGTCAGAAGGACTCCAAAAATATTAAACATATTTTACTTGTCTGAAATTATTATTATAATTTTCTACAAGTCTGAAGGACTCTGAATATTAAACATTGTTATAATCTCCACAAGTCAGAAGGACTTTGAATATTAAACATGGTTATAATCTCCACAAGTCAGAAGGACTTTGAATATTAAACATTATTATAATCTCCACAAGTCGGAAGGACTTTGAATATTAAACATTGTTATAATCTCCACAAGTCGGAAGGACTTTGAATATTAAACATTATTATAATCTCCACAAGTTGGAAGGACTTTGAATATTAAACATTATTATAATGTCCACAAGTCGGAAGGACTCTGTGAATATTAAACATGGTTATAATCTCCACAAGTCGGAAGGACTTTGAATATTAAACATTATTATAATCTCCACAAGTCGGAAGGACTTTGAATATTAAACA
>CABFWO010002179.1:0-133556 GCA_902155825.1 Timema genevievae
TATTGCTAGACCTCTCCCTCCCAGTCACCATCAATACAGTCTATTGCTAGACCTCTCCCTCCCAGTCACCAGCAATACAGTCTATTACTAGACCTCTCCCTCCCAGTCACCATCAATACAGTCTATTGCTAGACCTCTCCCTCCCAGTCACCATAAATACAGTCTATTGCTAGACCTCTCCCTCCCAGTCACCAGCAAACCATTCTATTAATAGACCTCTACCTCCCAGTCATCAGTAATCCAGTATATTGCGAGCCAGACGCCTTAGACCAAGGTTTCCCAAAAGTAGATACCCCAAGGATATGATAAAATAAGCACAAAAAGTGTTTTTACTGTGAACGTTTGATGTCGAATAAGTATTTTAATTCATGTACGTCCTCTTTAAGGAGGATCCTTACAGCATAACGTCCGAGCATGGGAACGTTTTGTATCAATAATGACTTTAAATACGAGGGAAGAATCAAGGGAAAACACTGTCTCGTATTCCCAATGTGAGCAACCAACAATGTCCTTAAAGTGACCTGACCTGGCATCAAACCCACGACAGGATACTAGCGTGACCTTAGCAAGCTGTTGAAGACTTCACTACTCTGGCATATTCTAAGAGTAGAAGTTTTTAATTAGAATCTGACAAACGGGAGATCGAGTTGATCACACGGTTGATCGAGAGTATAAAAAGAAAGGCGGGAGAATCAGAAAACGAGCTGCATTTGATAGTGAAGGCTCTGTGCCAAGCGAGGCCGAAGATTCAACTTCATGCGTGACTGATAAGCGGTTAAGGGATGTAAATCAAGGGTTGGAGGGAGAGTGACTTGGAGTAAGAAAAGACCCCTTCATCAACCCCCCACTTACCCCCACCATTTGGTAAAAAGTACAAGTTTCGTTAAATTATAGCGTGAAGACAATTTTTCGTCTCTCCAATTCAGATGCACACCAGGTTCCAATAGTCGCGCGTCTCAAGGTTATTTTCCCAGGCAGGACAGATCTCATTTGAATAAAGGTTCGACCTACAATTGTGTCCCAATGTTGACTGGACTGGTATGTGTGTAGCAAGGTGTCTTTGTATAAAGCTGGTTACTCCTCAGACTGTGTGCAGAGAGTATGAGCTTACTTGAACCAGACAAAGTAACATTGAACGTCTAAAGAGAGAATGACATTAAGTATAAGACTGAATGAAACGTCTCGTCAGATTTTTATCTAATTCAATAAATATAATACATCTTACTATAGAATATAACACAAGTTCTCCACAATTTAAAATAATATTTTTGAAATTTGTTGTTATAGTTCATATAAGTAGTCCGAGATAATGGTCTAAGTACCCTTGAGCCTGAAAAAGGATGTCTATTGTAACAAGGAAATTAGGTTGAGGATTGCCATGGCCAAGGAAGGAAGCTTTCAACAAGAAGAGGTCACTGCTGACCAACAAGATGAGTTTGTAACTAAGGACGAAATTGATGAAATGCTCCATTTGGAGCATTGCACTGTATGGAGCAGAAACTTGGACTCTTAGGAAGATGGGGAAAAAAAATACTTGGAGAGCTTTGAAATGTGGTGCTGGAGAAGACTTGAGAAGATCAGGGGGATATACAGGTGACAAATGAAGAGTGGGTGAGAAGAGAACCATTTTGGATGTGAGTCTTCAGTACAAAGCAAACTGGATTGGATACATCCCTTAGGAGGAGTTTTATTCTGTACGGTGTTATAGAAGGCAATGTTGAGTGAAAGAGGAACTTATAAAGAACGAGAATTCAAATATTGGAAGACTTGAAGGAAAGAAGAAAATTCTGGGAGCTGAAGGAGGAAGCAGAGGTCAGGGTGCATTGGCGGTCTAAGTTCACTGACAAAAGGAATGGACCTGTCGTAAGACAGAACACCAAATAAAAATATAATAGGTGCATTTAACCATCCTTGTGCCTTTAAACATCATTGTTACTTTACACATCCTTGTACCTCAAACATCAAATAACACCAATGTTAGAAAACACCCCAAACACAAATAGAGAGAAAGATGGAACAATTCTAGCTGTTATCGAAACCTGCATTGGTGGGCAGGAGGACCACAGCGTCAGTCTTATCTGGTTTAATTTGTTAGTGATGGGGGTGACCATAATTCGAGTCCCGGTCAAATGCATTGAGGCTGTTGTTGTTTTTCACTTTCTAGCCATGAAAATGCGGGTAAATCTTTATCCCATTAGTGTAAATATGTGTAAGACCCAGTGAGGCTGTGAGGAGTGATACGAGTTCACTGGCACTGAGAGAGACAAGTGTGAATCCCTGATAGGACGTACAAACACTTTTAGGAATTATGAAATGAAACGAAGGACCTTGGGTTCCAAGTTTACTATTAATACAGCTCTGGGAATTAATAAATCTTTTTGTGATAAATGAGCTGAAAAACATTAATAACAACACTTTGAAAGAGTATTTTATTTCATATTTAATTTATTAAAATTAAAATGGCTGAAAAAATCAAACTTGACCATTTGTCTGATTCTTTAAAATTACTACTTACTACTTGACTAATGTTTTGTATTGCGTATTAGTTTCAGTTTAAAATGTATATTTTGAAATAAAATTGTTAGACATTTTGTCTCGGCACTTATGTTGTTTTATAATCCAAGCGGTAATGTTGGTTCCCTTCAGTCAATGGCGCGTGATGAGGCCAAGAAACTGTTGAAAAGTTGGACTCGTGTGTCGGTTTATTGGTGTTACAGCTCCTTACAACTTACAACCCGTTTATAAAAAATGGTCCCCAAATGGACCAAGAGCTATTTTGCATAGCTTCCTCCCCCCCCTCTTCTCCAAAGACCTACTTACAAACTGGTAGCAAGAAAATGAGCGTGAATAATAGAAAGAGAGATGTGATTATTTTCTCAGGCTGGGCATCCAAGCAAAGGAGCTTCAAGGCGCCTAGTCCTTCCACCCTTCAGTCTTACCCCTGCCCGGGGGAGTTTCGGCGGCTACACACCCTTCTGAGTATGCATATAACCTCTGCCTTAAGAACACAGCACCCCTTAGCGTTCGAATAAAAAAAAAAGAAAGAAACCCACACCCCAAAATGTTCTCTCAAACCCTCTCACTCACCCCATTTCTTTTTTTTAATAGTTTTTATATACGAAGACTGTGGACCTACTCTGCATATACCCCTTTTATACAAACCATATGCAAAAGTATCTGCATATATTCAAAGCAGCAGAGGGAAGAAAAATAATGCGAAGGGTTTTAGGAAGCTGCCCTTTTTTTTATGGTCTACAACCCTCATCTTTTTTATTTCGACAATAAACCCTTTTAAAGTTTGATTTGCTTTAGGTTTTGGTTTTTATTATTTTCTTTCCTCGTGGAACAGCATTCCGTATGCAAAGCAGAAAGCCGTGGGAAGATGTCTGAGAGGGACAAGTATTTATCAAGCACGATAATTGGTCAGGTGTGTGGACAAAAGGTGGAAATCAGAGTCGGATGCGTTGTGTGCACACCTAACAGCCACATGTGTGTGTGTTCAAACGCCAAGAATGGATGTCTAGTTCCTTTCTTACTACACCATTACAGAGGATTCGACACAACGTTTTTTTTTAAATGCTTGGTAGGTTCTTTCATTTGCATTCATCAATAGAGATTTGCGTTTGACATTCCCAAATCTGCATCCCATCTTGTTTAAAGGGAGACCTTTTATGTTGTGCGTAAGACTTGCCGTAGGTCCGTATAACCGTTTTAACTCGAACATCTTCGTGGAAACATTCAGGTGGATGTAACGAGGAGATAACAGTCCCATGGATGGCATACAGGACATTATGTTACATTGGTTTTAATGTATAATGTTTTGTTAATAATATAATATTTGTTTATTAGCACTAGACTAAGGGGATAGTGAGACTTTACTAACAACATACTGCCCAATTTAAAATTGTAAGAGTGTTCTATGCATTGGTTGACGATTCGCAAGCTATTCATCATCATCATCATCATCATCATCATCATAACTGTTTCCAGCCTGTGGCTGGGTCTCTTTAGTAAAATGCCTCCATCTTCCTCTATCTTTCCACCAATCTTTCTCCTTTAATCGCTTCCATTCTTCTATTCTTACTTGCACACTTTCTGCTCCTCCCATCTCTTTCTTGACCTTCCTTGCGGTCTTTTCCCTACGTACTTCATATCCATCTTTTCCCCTCCTCATTACACGGCCATACCACGCCATTTATTGGCGTTATTCAATAAGATCGTGGAAATAAAATGTACAGCCGTTTCACTAATGTGACTTGGCTCCAACATTCAACAAATATACACTTATGAAGTGATATGTTAGCATGTTGCAGAAGCAGTGTTTTAGCAGGCTACAGCTTACCAAGGATAACCTTATTTCATATCAACCTCAAATCTTTGAACATAGTCTTACTACCCATTCGGGCAATACATATTTAATTACACTATTGAGAAAGGTACAAGCTAGAGGAAACTCACCCATATTTGCGTTAAGGGAGAATGAGAAATACTACAGTATATAAATAAATCTTAGTACTCCTAGCTGGGATTCAAACTCTGACTTTCTGGCTACCGACAACCATATTATATGAGTTTGACGTTTATTACTCCTGAAGGTACAGTACATTATTTCTGACTAAAGTTTTTAGCAATGGAGTCTGGAGTTCTCTCTCGTCAATTAAAATGGTTTGTAATCCTTGTGAGTCTGTGTTTAGAAAGTGAAATAGAGGCGAGTACCTTGTCATCTTGGTCGAGGTCAGGACGCTGGAAACGATATAGCTCCCGGAGCGTGTCGTATAGTCCGGCACGCTCGTACAATCCCCGGAAAGGGTTCCGGGTGCTGAAGAAGTCCAGGTCCACGTCCAGGATGTAGGGATCATCCTTGCCAGGGAGGTACTTCCGGAAAACTCGGCCCAAGCCTTCCAAGTCGTCTTTCTGCAACCGGAACCAGTAAATAGCCAGTTTTAAAATCAACTCGATAGTTACAGCATACAATGATCAAACAAAACCGCACCTTGGACCTATATCAACAGAGTTAGTTGCTAACAGATCAACATAAGCGTGATCCAAACAGCGAGTCGTGAAAGAAGCCATTCCAAGTCGATAGTATTTGAAACAAGAGGGATGGTAACAATTTACCATTATTAAAAATATAAACTGAACAATCTTACATAAAAATCAACTTTTGTTGCTTCGTTTGTTACTACCTATCCCGGCTATACGCATTTAGCTAGGATGATGAAGGTATAATTTAGAGGATATGTACACTACCTTCGTTTTGTGGAGGAAGAATGGGAGACCATTGAGGAAAAACTGCCTTCAGAACATTGAGATAGATATGAGTCCCAACCTCCTCATAATCAACAAACTCGTTTAGACGAGTCTGACATCTAGTCCTCGTATCCACTGGTGTGAATCATTTTGGCATCAGTACGACTTAGTGGTACTAAGATATTAACTAGCAAATTAAAATATACTAACAAGGTAAAGAAGATGAGGAGGGGAATTTAGATTAAATGAACACTCATTCGGCTTAAGGAAATATGTGACTTCTTCCACCTTGGCCGGTGTAAGTCCTGAACTCCGGCCTTCTAGCATATGTGAGGCACAACGGGAGAAAGGTTCAAGCCCCGGTGTAATTGGTGTTTGTTCAGACTTTCATTCAAATCTGACTATTTTCAAAATAGGTGGTGCATGAGAGGCTCGGGTTTTCTTGAATTGTGGCTGCAGGTACAACTAAGAGAGTTTCAAGGACATAAAAAATGAATGATTGATAGCAACACCCTTTTATAGGTGTCAAGAACACCAACAAACAATCTCACCTCAACATGTTGCTGTTTAGTCCAGCATTGAACACATGTGTAGGTGTCGAGAGTGACAACATACAATCTCACCTCAACATGTTGCTGTTTAGTCCAGCATTGAACACGTGTGTAGATGTCGAGAACGACAATGACAACAAACAATCTCACCTCTACATGTTGCTGTTTAGTCCAGCATTGAACACGTGTGTAGATGTCGAGAATGACAACAAACAATCTCACCTCGACATGTTGCTGTTTAGTCCAGCATTGAATACGTGTGTAGATGTCGAGAATGACAACAAACAATCTCACCTTGACATGTTGCTGTTTAGTCAATCAATGAACATTTTGTAGGCGTTAGCAGAACAGGAATGGCACTAAGTGCAAACTATTGATATTTTCAACTATTTATTTACCTTGCTGTATTACTTTCAGCTTTCAATTAATAAATGAACTATTATTATATAATATTTTGTGAAATGATTAATATGCATGAAAAAAATAGTTATATAAAGGTAGCCTATAGTATTTTTAAATGGTGTACAAATTGATCAATAAAAGCTCCTGGAAAAGATAAAACAAATCTATTGACTACGTACTATCATTTATCTTTTGTTTTGAGGTTATGCCAAAGTTAGTTAAGACAGTTCATGAAATGTCTTGTCTAATCAAGCTAGGTGAGATTTGTCAGGAAGGTTTTGTTAGGATGAACTAACCTGGCTTAGTTTATCTAAGGATTGTTAAAAGTGGTTGAGTTAACATATGTCTATATACAGTTTAACGTGGGTTATCAACGTTTATTTGTTATTATTTGTATTAAGTAGGTGGACCAGGAGTAAGATGGCAGACCATACAGGAGCTTTTAGCTCTTCTGTCTACCAAACATATCATGATCTTAAAGACATACATTACTAATAGTCAAATACGTCGTAAGAGTGGACTGTATTTTAATCATATGTGATCGAAATTGATTGATCTTAATTTGATTTGGTCTAACTTGGACACACTTCATACCTGTTAAACCAATCGGCAGCAAGCTTACCTTGCTTTGTTCCACTATGGTGTAGCTATAAGATAGGACCATAGTGTTGCACGTATTATTCATGGTAAAGATAGTGTACTTGTATAATTTCATGTCTTATTATTTTCTTGTTGCTTATCTGTTATTTTCTTTAATTCAGAGAGTATCTCTCCCCTATTTAGTCGGGAATATCCAAGTTTTACTGTATTTTCACTCTGTGGAGGTCAAGTCTGGTCAGGATAGGTTCACATTGCTCCCCCCCTCCCCTTCATCCCACCTCTTCCAAAGTGAACCAAAATTTGGTCAGCCTAATTATATTCAGAAGTGTATAAATTAATTACAGTCCTATTTAAACCTGTGTTTTAAATGACTACAGTGAAATATGACGTCATGAGCCTGTCGCCAGTTGGTCGCACGAGTTGTCATGAAGAGTAGTCTAATGATGACGTCATTCACAGCTAGCCATTAGGCTATGCCGATGATGTCACACTGAAGACAAGACACAATTAAGCGTTGAGATAGCTGATATTACCTCCTTGGTTTTAGAGTGGGACACTCACAGAAAATAACAAATACCATAATAAGTGACAGTAATAGTTTTAAAATGACTTTTTTTTACTAGAGTCTAGAGTCCTTGAGACAGTTATTTAGTCTTAGCTTTATACAACCTTGCACTCATGATAGAGGTTCAAAGAATATAACAACTATAAACCGGCAGTTCCTTAGTTTGAGCTTTATAGTCCCTTGCACTCAGGATAAAGGCTCAGAGAATATGACAACTATAAAACCGGCAGTTCCTTAGTTTGAGCTTTAGACATCCTTGCACTCATGATGAAAGCTCAGAGAAAAATGAAAACCTTTGCCCCTTTCGACTATTAAAGACACAGTATAGGCCTATATGCAGAAAGTCTATCGCACCTGTGAACCTTCAATGTCCTCTAGAACGTAGTTTCCTTCTGGACTGGAGTCACAGGGGTGATCTCTGCCAATTGGTGGTCCTCAGGGAAGGATTCACCAATATAAATGTAGCACCGAAACAAGGTACCTACATTTTTTATAAACTTTGACAAGATTACCTAACTTTGTCCAAAATTATGTTCGTTAAAATATTGCTAATGTTCAATACTTAACAAATGCAGAGAATTGTAAGAAAACTGAAAGAGATGAGAATAAGGTGGAAGTTATTTTACAGGTCCACCAAATTTAAATCTGATGTTAAGAAACATGATACAAGAAGCAAACATTATAGATTGAGATGAATTCACAAGGAAACTAGAAGAAGACAATAAAAGAAACAAGAAACTGCTGTACAAACTTGTTAAAAGCAAAAGTAACTATTTAGAACCCATTAAATCACTTGAGAACAGAATTCCAACACCTTACCCCTAGACCACCAGGTCACTTTTTTTATACTTTATACAGCGAGTATTTACGAGAATAAATAAGTCAAAAAAGTTTATGTTGCAATTTGTGTGAGGTGATATTCACACAATGCCAGTACTATTTGTTTCCAACAAGAGTATAAAACCATTGTTAATGCTCTTAGCTGGCAATTCTTAGATTGAGTCAAAAGTAAATGCTAGCATCAAAATATCCCTTCATATGAACGCAGTCCCTAATGATATGGATATTATATTAATAGTAAGTGTATATTACATATCATGTTGTAATATGTGTTTACACGGTAAGATACTATTCTTTATTCAGACATATTGGTCTGTGTATTCATTAAATAAGTGGGAATTGCCACACATGTAAACCATAAGAAGTTCCTGCATGTTTGTGCACAGGAGCTGCAGATGGTAAAATAGCAGCACACTGCGTGCGCTAGATATTGCACAATGCTCTTGACAAAGAAACTCTTCATTTTATTAATATAAACAGTTAGTCTGAGACAAAATGTTCATTAAATGTGTTTCAAGCACTTTATTAGCAAACAAGATCATCAAACTTGCCATTACTTTTGTAATGTTATTATATAATAAATATCATATCCAAATAACAACGGCCGTACCGGTGGCCATTCCAACAGAAACATCAGACTCGTCTTGTCTGGTTTGCCGGTGATAGGGAGGTCGCTGTTCGAATCCATGACGGATGTATGCCTACTAAGGAAGATTTCATCAAATGTTTTACTCTCGTCCGTAGCCCTATTAAATTATTGTCTTAAGTGAATAGTCCAAGTGGGTAGTAAGTAACAACCTGTACGGGTGACTAGAATAGTCCAAGTGGGTAGTAAGTAACAACCTATACGGGTGAATAAAATAGTCCAAGTGGGTAGTAAGTAACAACCTGTACGGGTGACTAGAATAGTCCAAGTGGGTAGTAAGTAACAACCTATACGGGTGAATAAAATAGTCCAAGTGGGTAGTAAGTAACAACCTGTACGGGTGACTAGAATAGTCCAAGTGGGTAGTAAGTAACAACCTATACGGGTGAAATAGAATAGTCCAAGTGGGTAGTAAGTAACAACCTGTACGGGTGACTAGAATAAACCAGGTGGGTAGTAAATAACAACCTGTACGGGTGACTAGAATAAACCAGGTGGGTAGTAAGTAACAACCTGTACGGGTGACTAGAATAAACCAGGTGGGTAGTAAATAACAACCTGTACGGGTGACTAGAATAGTCCAAGTGGGTAGTAAGTAACAACCTGTACGGGTGACTTGAATAGTCCAAGTGGGTAGTAAGATAACCTGTACGGGTGACTAGAATAGTCCAAGTGGGTAGTGAGTAACAACCTGTACGGGTGACTAGAATAAACCAGGTGGGTAGTAAGTAACAACCTGTACGGGTAGCTAAAACTAACCAAGTGTGTAGTAAGTAGAGTCCTGTATTAATGACCGGAATAGTGTATGTGGGTAGTAAGCAGTACCCTGAATGTAATACAGAAATAACTCTTTTGGGTAGTAAGCAGTACCTTGAATGGATGACAGAAATAACTATTTGTAGTAGTAAGCAGTACCCTGAATGGGTGACAGGAATCACAACCACTTCTGCATGGCCTCACCTATCTATCATTTTATTTACATTTGCAAATAATGTACTATTTTATAGCAATCATGAAGACACCATAATGTTTCTTATAAATTAGTAATTATTAATGTATGTATACAGTTAATAATCTTATGGTTGTATTCAATATTCGAACGTGTGAAGGATTGCATGAAACAACATACACGTGTTAATGTTGACTTCATTAGTACAGACACCCACACCTCCAATAACCCTGAGTTTTTTTCAAGGTTTTTATAAAATAATACTATTGAAAATTGTGTTGCTTATGTCACAGCTTTAGCCGCAATTCGAGCTTTTATTCCATTTATACCCGCCCTCGTATTATCAGAGATATCCGCTTCCCCGCAAGCCTCTGGACTAGTGATGGGCGGATCAGGGCAACATGTATGATGTTTAATTATTGAACATAAAACTCAAAATATACAAAACAATAGTTTTACTATTTGTTCTCTATGTGTGTGAAACGTGGTCTCTTGCCTTACATAGAGAAAACAAATTAAAGGTGATCAAAACAAGATACTTAGGAAGATATTTGGTCTAAATAGGGATGAGAATACTGGGGAGTGGAGGAAGATACATAATGTTGACTTAAATATCCTGTACACATCACAAGACATTTTTAGGAGAATCAAGTCTCACAGATTACTGTGGGCAGCGCGAATGGAAGAATCTAGAACCTAGTTCAGAGTAATGTCTGACAAACCCAAAGGGGAAGAGATCATAGGGAAGATAACATTGGGATGAACCTTAAAGAGATAAGGTGTAATTAGTGGACTGGATAGAACTAGCTCAAGATAAGAGATGGGTGGCGTACATTTATAAGTGCAGCAATGAACCTTCGAGTTCCTAATGACAAAGAGTAAGTAAGTAAAATGGAAAAAGTAAAAGGGAGAGTCCGTTCCGGCTCACTCCGAACACTGAATAACTATCAAATGTGTATTCTTTGAGGCTGCCCCTGAGAAAGAACCGAACTCTCCGGACCTGTAGTTGGTCTCTCAGACCACTCAGAGCATGTACAAGTCAAAACATCACCCAGAACTAGCGTACGTCATGAACGGCAGGATGTCGACCAGACAAGCACAAAAACAATAGAAGGGAGAAGCGCGGAGAACAAATCACGTGGCGGTCGTAAAAAATATACCCCTTGTTCTTAGACGCGACAAAAAAATGCAAACAGACAAAAAATCACCTATGTAAAGAGAATGGCAATAAGGTATCACAAAAAATGAGGTTTTTTTTGCTGGCAAATGTTATTTGAAAAGTTCCTGAGGATAACACTATTCAATAATTTCATAACCAAGTGATATCTAGACGCTGTGCGTGGCAGATGTGTCTAGAGCTAGTCGACAGTTTTAATGAACTAAATGTCTAAAATTAGATAATTGTTTAGATGCTTAGAAAGTGAGAGCAAGAATGGTGCAAAGGACAATATGTTAGAGGTCTTCAAGCACTCTTCACCAAGGTTGATGAACTAGAGCGTTGATTACAGAACCGAGAAGAAAAGGAGAGGAAAAGATAAACTGGACTATAAGATGGTTAATCGTTTTATAATTTGGTTAAGCACACATTAAAAATAGTCATCACACAACATAACCACAACTGAAATCAAGTCTGTTCAGTTAAGATTCATAGATTAAGCCAAGCTGCACTCCTGACTATAATAGAGCTGGAGAATCTCATAGTTCTCAGACAAGCTGCACCCCTGACTAGTCTAGAGTTGGAAGGTCTAATAGTTCTCAGCCAAGCTGCACCCCTGACTAGTCTAGAGTTGGAAGGTCTCATAGTTCTCAGCCAAGCTGCACCCCTGACTAGTCTAGAGTTGGAAGGTCTCATAGTTCTCAGCCAAGCTGCACCCCTGACTAGAATAAAGCTGGTAGGTCTCATAGTTCTCAGCCAAGCTGCACCCCTGACTAAGTTTAGAGCTGGAGAATCTCATAGTTCTCAGCCAAGCTGCACCCCTGACTAGAATAGAGCTGGAAGGTCTCATAGTTCTTAACCAACTCTTTTGTAAAGTACAGCTACGATATTCTCTAGGTCTTTATGTCACATATATAAAAATACTTCACGTTTAGCAACTTATGATATACAGTGTTCAAGTTTACATCAATATTTCAAGTATTTGTAGAAAGTGTTAATAATAACTCTCCAATCTAGTGGTCAAAAGATAAGAGAAGCCTATTCATCGTGCCGGCTAGGATATGGTGTTTCATTGTTTATGAGGAGTGCAGTACATGTTGGGGGATGGGGCATGTTCACATACCATGTAGGTAGGAATTTGACAGTTAACAATATCACAAATACTCTGTACAAACATGTGGTATTAAGAATTAAGTTCATATACTAGAAATATCGATTAGTTTTCGTAATGTACACCTAATTTCATAGCTGAGGGAACTGCAGGTCTTATGGAGAAAAGATTTATCTTCGCTCTCTCTCTGGTACAAGTTGCCAAATCTTCTAGCTTTCGGTTGTTGGAATGTGAGGGGGGAGGGTTTACTTGGAAATCCCTCATTGTAAACAATGCGGCATGGGGTGGTTGGGGGGTTCAATTGACAGGTAAAAGCATTTCCTATCGGTATACAGCCTTTTCTAGAAACATTACCTATTTCCACAATCGTAATTTTTTCAAGATTGAAGTTTATTAACGTTTCTCTATTCCCTCCGTAATTATGCTTAAAATATTTTATGTATAAAGCTTTTTTTCCTCATAATTAATATACAAACAAATATATTACAACATGCATTTTATAAACATTATATAAACTATAGTTCCACAACCTTACTGTAAAAATACAAAACACGCAACCAACACATACAGATACACACCAAATCTTAACGTGATCAATAACACATATTATTATACACAGAGTACTTATAAAATATGAGTGTTTATTTAGTCAATGTTTTTGAGCTAGCTATTAGGAACACGATAAACAGACTGCTGTAACTTTACGACTGTGCTGGAGGAAGAAGCACCAATTAGTGGCAACAACGACAGCCCAGCATTGCCAAATTTGATATACATTCGAAGGAAGACTCATCACGGAAAACAAAAGAATGACAACGCTGTTGCTCAATAGTAAGCATGCAGTTCCCTCAGCAATGAAATTAGGTGTAGTGAGGATTCCCAGGTAAAGTGTTTGTGGATCTTAAAGAAGATTTGATCTAATACAGTAGTAGATAAACCATCGACCTAGCTTTAAATAAATATTACGACACAATCGCACAAATTTTCTCATGTTGCGTATAATAGCTTCGAAGAAAGTTTTCAAAAAATAGGTTTTGAGTAAACTACACTTAAATAAGTTTTACTCATAATAACAAACACATTGCAATAAGCTCATATAATTTAAACTCTTGATTTATAAACGTTAAGCAAAATTGTTAAAATATTTCTAACAAATTTCCAATTCTCAAAAATAAATTATTTGTAAGCCACCCAAAAGTTATTTGTTATTTGTAAAAATTAAAACATAACTTATTCTTATTTATCTTGAAAAACTATTTCCAGATACCCGTTTTTAACTGAATTTTTAAGGCCAATTTCGAGAAATATAATATTTTCTATAAATTTAAGAATTAATAGCCACAGCTATTATTTATGCTTATTAGTGGGGATTACTCCACCTAGATATCATATTCTGAAAATTGTAAAATGACACCTGGACACGGGAATCGAAGCCAGAGGTCCCGGGTTCGATTCCCGTGTCCAGGTGTCATTTTTCAATTTTCAGAATAATTCTATAAATTTGTTGTAAGTAAACTACCATCAAATTAATTTATTTTATAAAAACAAGGAAAAACTATTCATTATCATATAAAATGGTCCTAGGAAATCTATTTTGAACAAAATCGGTGTGAATATTTTCAAAAAAATTTAGATTTAAAAAACTCAGTCTTCAGTAACTACTATCCCCAAAACAAAGTTTACAGTGTTATTTGAGAGATCAACTGCCCCTTAGGTATCCAGTTTAAACAAAATCATTGGAGCTATTAAAAAAAATCTTTAAATAGTTATCAGTAAACCACCATTAAACCAATTTTTACCCCTAAAACCAGTATATAGTGATATTTATCATGTCATATACTCACAATACATCCATATAAAACAAAATCACTAAGGCAAATATAAAAAATTTCAAGTTTTTGAAAAATTAATCATTAGTAAACTAGGCATAAATATTTTTACCCTAAAAATATAGACATAGTATCATTGTTACGTTAAACATTTCAGAGATATGTGTCTATGTATGTATGTATGTATGTATGTATGTATGTACGTATGTATGTATGTATGTATGTATGTATGTATGTATGTATGTATGTATGTAATGTATGTATGTATGTATGTGTGTATGTATGTATCTGTGTGTGTATGAGGACGAGCTTGGCTCCACATAAGCCGTATTGGGAATAGTATTCCCGTAGTTCTCCTATTTTTACTTCATGGCGATGTTGACGCAATTCCTTCATATCTGATCTACTCGAGTTGTCCCAGCCCAAGGCTTGCACATAGACCCTTGTTGCCCGGGAGCTTCCAGGGTGACGTGTTTAGTGTTCAGCTTCTCACGCATATGAGGAGGAACAATAAACCAAGGAGGTTAGAAAATATTAAGAAAAAAATAGACATGAAGAGGAAAAACAAAAGATGTATTTAAAAAATACATATGTGAGGGTTGGTGACAACAGCCGGCACAGTCTTTTGTTTATTACAGGCATCCATTGTCGGTTTAATGTCGGTACGACAGGGTTGCCAACTGCTGGCTGGCTCCTGTAAAGATGAAGTCCCCAGAAGTGTTGGTGAGGAAAGCAGGAAAGTAAAACATTACCTTCATATGAACAAATAACACCAGAACAACGCTCCACATAGCGTTTATACTCCTAGATCTGTACTGACATAATATTGTTTGTGTTGTTAACTAAACTGATACTGACATAATGCTGTTTGTGTTGTTAACTACATAACAGTATGTAATATAGAGATATAAAACTGTACATATCAGTATCTAATATAGAGATATAGAATATAGACAAGGTGCTATATTTTAAACGTTCTCACACTGTCACGATACTATGTCTTCATGTCACTTCTCTTGATGACATCTTATTCTGACTGGTAACGACCGGAAAATAGGACCAGTTATATGCACACGGATCTGTTGGTGGTCTATATAATGACGGCGGGGTCATGGTTCGAATCCTAAAAGGGGGAATGCTAACAGTTTTACTGTCCGCTCTACTAACTAATGTTGAAAGTTTCTTCTTACCAGCCCTGTTCATCTTGGATATTTGTATTAAATCGGTAATACCCCTTGTGTTAAGCCTAAAAAATACACGTTGCCATTTAATCAATAATAAAAAGTGACGCCTCAGTCTATTTGATCACCGATGTGGGTTGTATGAAGGGCGAGACATAGTAGACTTGTAAGGAGTTTGATTATCCCGGAGAGCTCTAAAAGCAATCATTTAGCTGAAAGAGTGAAAACTGTTCTACGTCTGAAGGAAAGGAAAATACGAACATGACCAAGCTAGCATTTGCCTTCTATTCATTTGATCAAATGCGTGTTTAATGTTTATGTTACCCTCTTTTAGAACCATTGCAATGGGCTACAACTCACACCATGATACATTTTGAACCCTCGAAAATGCCGGAACTGAGCTGTGAAGACCGTAGTTCCATCCAGGCTAGGCCTAAATGAATGTCATATCAAGCCGTGTAAAAGTCCGTCATTGAGCACATTTGTTCGATGTTATTAGTACCGAGATTAGGCTTCAAACATTCTAAATTTTAAATTGGATATAAATAAGTTTTGTAAAAAAAAAAGAGGTTATACTTGATAATATTTATATTAAATAGTTTCAAACGATTTAATTTTATGGATATATTCTAAGAATCCATCGTACTTAATTATACTCTTGGTAGTAGATGAAGCAATGAAATGGAAAGAATGTTCCGAGCAACGCATGACACGACTTGTTGATATGTAGGTCACACATTGCACGCCTTGTATTACTCAACAAGACCATCTTACATCTGGAGCCAGGGCTACCAACATAGTACCATGTAGTCTTATATTACTCTCACATGTTACTCAAACAAGACCATCTTACATCTGGAGCCAAGGCTACCAACATAGTACCATGTAGTCTTACATTACTCTCACATGTTACTCAACAAAACCATCTTACAACTGGAGCCAGGGCTACCAAAATAGTACCATGTAGTCTTATATTACTCTCACATGTTACTCAACAAGACCATCTTACAACTGGAGCCAGGGCTACCAACATAGTACCATGTAGTCTTATATTACTCTCACATGTTACTCAACAAGACCATCTTACATCTGGAGCCAGGGCTACCAACACTAATGATCACCATCTTCCCAACAAGAACCAATAGCCATAATGTTTGGGTCACTGATAAAACATTAAGCTCGTCAGTACGATCTGAAGGTCTGGAGGAATTGTGGTTAAAAATATGTATCAGTGTCCTGATTTAATTTTTTATTATTATTTTGATTATTCTTTACACGTAATTTCTATCTTTCTCTTTAAAATTGCACTTCTCCTAAATTATACCTTCAACATTCATACCTAATCATCTATTCAAACACGTAATGCCTAAGCAGTTATTAGAAGTATGTAGTAAAAAAAATTACAAGAAAAGTTTTGACGTAATTTAATTAAGGGAATTAATAGGAAAATTACACGTTCTATGTCAAATATATAAGTTCAATAATATTTTAAGCAACTTGATAAACCTTTAAAATGATAATTTATTGAAAACCACTTGGATTTTATTGGTAATTATAATAAATCACACCATATTAAAGTGGCATTTACATCTGGAGAGGATACTAAAAGAAAAAAAAATACATTTTAAATTTATATTTTAAATAATTACAGTTCTCCGGTTTCTCAATTTTTTTAATGAGCCAAAATATTATTAATTATTATATTATTATTTATCACTGCATCTTTCTACCCGTTCGGGTTATACGCTTGAGTAGTAATTACGCTAGTAGGTTAGGAATTGGGAAGGTTGATTTTAGAGAAAGTGAACCCACATTTGCGTGGAGAGAGAGTGTAAAACCAAAATAAAACCATCCATAATAATATAGTAATTATCTAGATATATTTATGAATGAGTTAACTCGTTGTTACAAGGTGGAAACATATATCGAAGCAAATTGAGAATGGCGCTCAGCACTGAACAGAGTATTGTATTCACATTTAAACACAAGTTAATATCTTTCAACGAGAATTAGTCGAAGGTCTAGTAGAGCCTCCATGAAGTAAACTATATTAACAATCGCCACATATAAATGGAGGGAGTGTATCTCTTGGTCACTAAGATCACACCACACCTTGAATTGAGCCTAAGCTGCGAGTGTGGAACATATGTGTGTGATGACATGTAGGGGCGTGGCATGATTGTGAAACAACACATAGCAAGATAAACAGACACCATGTGTGTGATATGAAACCTCCCCCTTTACACAGTAAGGTCACAAAGGTCGGGATCAAATTGTGCAACGTCTTATATATATATATATTATTATTATTATTATTATTATTATATTTTCTATATTGAATAATAATATCTGGACACTGGAATCTAACCCAGGACCTTTGGACTAATACGTCAATGCTCTGATCACTGAGCTATACAGTAATTGTCCCAGGCCCAGGGCCATTCTTCAATCATATTTTAAGGTACGTTCAATGATCAGAGTATTAGCATACAAAGTCAAAGGTTCCGGGTTCAATTCCCGTATCCACGCGTCATTTTTCAATTTAAAGACTATGATGTTTAGATTTGGCTATAACCGTAAATGACACAGATTTATCTGATTGCCAAACCCTTCCTTCACCTCTGACAAGACATCTATTAATCACAACTTGTGAATGTGAGGAATGCCAGGCCTCCACCGTGGTTCGGAAACCGTGGTTCGGATTCCACGTTAAACTGTAGGTCCTCCATTTCATCTCACAATCACTCTACCATTACACTTTAGCGTAAGTGCGTACAACCCGAACGGTTAGTAAGACGCGGTGCTAATAATAATACTAACCGTAAATTAACAAATATAATAGCGTCGCTATTTAATTCATCGCATTTATCAATGTCAACATTTTTTTATATTAATATCTTTATAGTTAAAAATAAATGACAGGACACAATCGCACAAACTTTCTCATATTGTTTATTATAGCTTCGTAGAAAATGTTCATAAATAGGTTTTTAGTAAACCACCCACAATAAGTTCTACTCATAAAAACAAACACATCATCTTATTATTCACAATACTCACTCTTTATATATATATTTAACAAAATTCAAATTTTCTAAAGTGAATTATTTGTTAACAACCATAAAATTATTTATTTGTAAAAATTTAAATATATTATTATTGATATTAAAAAACTATTCACAGATTTCCATTTTGAATTCAATCATCAAGGTCCATTTCCAAATAATTCAAATTTTCTATAGGCCTAATTTGTTTTAAGTCATATTCCCTTGAATTAATTTATTTTATATAAATAAATATACACTATTATTTATATGTAAACTAATAAATAAAATAATATTGAACCAAGTCGCTAAAGCTATTTTTTTAAATATTTAAATTTAAAAAAATCATTCACCAGTAATTAGTATAGTATTAATGAGTTTCACCCCAAAAACAAATATACAGTGTTAATTGTCGAGTCAATCATTCCCAAGATACCCATTTTAAACAAACTCGTTAGAGCAATTTTCGAAAATTTTAAATTAAACAAAAATACTCATCAGTAAACTACCCTTAAGTGAATGGGTAGAGTAACCAAAGTTTTGTGGTATAGTCCTAATATATCTAAATATCATGTTTTAACAAACTTCATCAAATTGTTTAGTATCCGTGGCCTGGGACAGACAGACAGACAGACAGACAGACAGAATTGTAAAATCCACTTTTGGTTTCGTGTTCACATAAAACGTAAAAATGTGTCATAATCTCGAGATAGATTTTTTCACAATACAATACTTTCTCTCGTAATGAAAAGTAAAAAAAAAATATTAATAAGCTAGTAATAACATATTAACTACTTTGACCGTTTATAAAAAAATATAACAAACTACAACAATAATTGTTTAAAACAAATTAGTTTGTTTTACGCGAGCATCAAAAAGATAAATAACCCGCGTGGTCTAACGCGCTACTCTCGCAGTAGACTAGACGGCTGACTGATGATGGGATATCTAGGTTCGAATACCGGTCGGGTGTAATGAGGGTGGTTTTCCCTCAATGTAAATTCCTCTAAATCCAAATTTCTTCATCGTTGACTCACTAACGTAATGAGTACATAATTCGTGGATATATTGAACAGGTAGTAAGACGCGGTGCTAAAAAAACTTCTCCCTGTGGTAGAAGATTGAAATTTGTCAGACAACCACCCTAACAACTTTAAAAAAAACTTGGAAGAGGGGGGAAATCGGTCCTCCCCAAAAATGTCCTAATATAATTGAATATGTAATAAAATTGAAATATTTAAATATATGTATAGCTCAAGGCCAACCTTAGATAACCACAAGAGTGAATATTTAATCGTGTGTTCTTTGTCAAACTGTGATACTCTTATTTCCAATATGTTTATGTAACAATGTATATAATTTATTTTCTCATATCTTACGATCGCTCTTAGGCAAATATTGCGTTCTATGGATTGATTTCGCTTGTGAACTCAGTTTTTGAGCTGATTAATGTTTCATTTCAAAGATTGTTTTAAAAATGTATTGGTTATTATATTTGTTTTTGGAATGGAAATTATATAAAGAATGCAGCCGGCTGTTGAGCATCATAATTAGATATAGTTTAGATATATGTGTGGCCACATGAGCTGTTCGAACACTTCTAAATATCCTTGAAATCTAAAATTTTACATGCCGATAGGTTTTAAGATAAAGTTCTCTAGAAAAATTCGAAAATCGAAAATTTAATAAGGCGGATTCAAAATACTTAATCGGATTAAGCCAAACACATTGAAAATGAATAATTCCTTTTCTATGCTGTAAACTGTTACAGTTTTATGTAATTTTAATTTTTGTAAATTCTTTAACAACCAATTACTCACGTTGGGTTACTATTCTTTATTTTTTGATCATAATCAATAAATGAGATTACATCTACTAAGTGTAGAGAAGCTATAATTAATATTAATCATACATACTAAAAAATAACAAAACTACTTTATAAATTTCCCGTGTAAAGAATGGGTACACCAGCTGGTTTTTTGCGCCTTTAGATTTTTGAGGTGTTTTCCTTTCCTTTTGGGTAGTATAAACAATAAGAAACCCAAATAATCAATTGTTTAAATGTGTGTATGTCCATTTGTTTGTGTCCAGTAAAGTAAAAATGTATTAATTGGTTCAAGACGGGACTTCTTCTGGTGTACTCCTTATCTTCTAGGTAACCATGGTAAGCTATACACCATCACGCTATATTATCAGCGAGAGCAGTGAACATTCGTCGCGGCTGGTATTGCTGGTACATCAGACGACACGTGATAGGGGTGTGAAGGGGGAGAGAATGTAGACGAGTCCCTGTTTATTTTTCAATATTCGGACGCACATAAAACACTACTCTTGACTAAGTTTAATTCTTTCCTAGCATTTGAAGTTGTTGAATGTGTTGATGTATTGTTTAGTGCGAGCAAAGCCGCGGGCAAATGCTAGTAGTGAATATATCCCCCCCACTAAATTAATGAGGGTTATCGGGTTTCCACTCCAATCCCCTCAATTATTGTCTTTTAGTCTAGAAAGATATAACCTAATCATAGCAAGGCCGACGACGACGNTGCTGAAGGTGAAAGAGCATTCAGCAAGCTTGCTATGATTGATTACAAATCACGTGCAAGCTACGATGCTACAAGACCGTCTTAACAGCTTATCACCCGCCTCGGTGGCGTAGTTGGCTAACGCGCTAGTCGTGTTGAGCCCGACTGCCGAGGACGGGGAGATCGAGATTCGAATCTCGGTCGGGTGAACGGGGGGGTTTCATAAATGGTTTTCCACTCTCCTCCACGCAAATGCTGGTTCATTTCCGCTAAATTTAACCTTCCAAATTCCTAATCCATTAGTGTAATTAGTACTTAAGCGTATAACCCGAACGGTTAGTAATACGTGGTGCTAAATAATAATAAAAAAAAGCCCTACTCTATCTAGAAAACAACACATAGTGTTGACTTTAGCGATGTCATTACAGACTTTGCCGCAGTCAAAGTGAGAAGATTATTATAAAAGGTGTCATTAATAGTTAATCTTATCAGACTTATATGTGCTGGGGGTCCGGGGTTCGATCCTAGGTCCCGGCACAGATTTATCTGATTGCCAAACCCTTCTT
Organism: Timema genevievae; assembly: GCA_902155825.1. Lineage (NCBI taxonomy): Eukaryota > Metazoa > Arthropoda > Insecta > Phasmatodea > Timematidae > Timema > Timema genevievae. The sequence continues at coordinate 21,213 of CABFWO010002179.1, forward strand.
TCACCTCTTACAAAACGTGTATTAATAACAACTTGTGAATGTGAGGAATGCCAGGCCTCCACCGTGGTTCGGATTCCACGTTAAACTGTGGGTCCTCCATTTCATCTCACAATCACCCTACTATCACACATTAGCATAAGTGCATATAATTCAAACGGGTAGTAAGACGCGATGCTAATAGTAATAATAATAATAGTTAATCGACTAAAAGAAAGTTAGTCAACTACTAGATGTATCAGCTATCAAATATCATACAACTGTGGTATTTAACGTTTTTTTTTAAAAATCTTCTTCTGTAAATGTATTAAGCGGGTGGGCATGGGTTGGGGGAAAGGGTAGGGGACCCCAAAATTCTCAGTGCAATGGGTCCCAAGATTACTGTCGCCGGCCCTGATGCCTAGCTAAGACTTAATAAAAATAAACAATTTGGATATATTTTTGCAGGTTCAACCTGAATACAGCTTTTAATGTTCAGCCATTTAAATAGAGCTGTTATGTTACTAGAGCAGGTATTAAGACAAAAGTAAGTTTTTTAATTAAAATGGTTTGTTTAAATTAAAAATCACACTGGCTTGTTCTTTCATATTGCTCACTTATACAATACATTCCAATATGTGATAGTACATTCCACTATGTTATGACCTCTTGTGAAAAATATAATTTGTTCATGTTGAAGTTAATGTTTTCGTTCCAAACAAGCCTCACACAAAGTTACAATATCCTGTTGAACTCTCACGAGCGTCTGGCTGGTATGTACGACTACCCGCCCGCTGCTGTTTGGCGAGTGGAGAATGTTGGAAACAGAAGAAAGAAGTGAGGCCAGCTCCCCTGGCTCAGTCGATAACAGTGTTCTTACCGATAGTGTCAAATGGATCATTTAGTTTGCTATGAACAATATCCGTAATGTTGTGTATTATATTCTTATCACCACAAAAAACCCCAAGAAGGTCTTTTAAATTTTTATAAGGTTCCTGACTACAGCTAAAAGATTACTTAGGGGCCACATACAATTAAGGCCGGAGCAAAAGCGTAGAAAACTATTTTTTTTAGGGTAGGTCCACTAGAAAATGGTACTATATTAATTTTATACATGTAAGTGGACACCCCTATCGGGGTCTGGAGTCTGGACCCTTCTTCCCCACCTTTCTAAGCCCTTGGGCACTAGCTAGGATTACATTCCAACCAAGGCCATTCACCCACCCCTACCGATGGAAGACAAGGAAAATATCAATACTACATGCCTCTAAAAATATAAATTACCTTTTTAATATGGTTAAAAAATCCTCAAATGTGTTACATATATATTCTACTTTGTTACATGAATAAATGCCAGAGAAAATAAGTAATTTTTTTAAACTTAACATTTTTGGGTAAAAGATTCTTAAACATTAATGAGTTACTAAATTCCACAAAAATTAAAGTTTGGGGAAATTGTTTATATTATTAGTTGATATCAGTTGCATGCCATTAGGATCTGCGTCTCAATATATTTATCAACCACACAATGGCTTTCTTAGTTCGAATACGGGCCAGGTCAAAGTTTTATTATTATTATTATTATTATTATTATTATTATTATTATTATTATTATTATTATTATTATTATTATAACATGATTATAGTAGGATCCATATTTAAAAAAATACAAACTTTGTTTACGGAAAGCATTGATAACATTTTACCTTGTTATTTACCTTGTTGTGAATGCTGCAGATTACACGACTTGACGTATGAATATGTTAAAGTGTAGTGTTTACAGGTACTTTAATAGCTGTCTGATAAGATTCTTCGTGTAGTACGAGCAACTCTGAGTGTCTTCAAGTGCGTGCCTTGGTGTTACAACCCTTAGTTGTGTTAAGAACCTTCAAACATCATGTTATCATAAGTGGAAGGGGGGGGCGGCCCCCGTCCTGTTGGAAACTTTGTATTTAGAAGGTTTCTTTTCAGATATGCTTAAATATGTGTCTAGTGATGTTTTTCATTTTGGGTATATTACCTGAATGTCGTCAATTTTTTCAAAATGGCCGCCAAATATAACACATGGCTTTAAACATTTAACAGAATTTAATTCGTAATGTAACCAAGTTTGGTATCAAATGAAAGCTCTTATTCGTGGCAATGCAATTAATCATACTTTATTTACATATTGTAACATCACATTCATAACAATAACATTTAAATTAGGGTGTATTATATTATCTATAGAATATAATGGGCACTTCAACATGGCATGGGCAGACTGAGAGGGAAACCAGGATTTACATGTGTTAGCATCTCAAAAAGCACTTCCTTTGTTCTTTGCATTTGGAAAAATAAATTACGCAAGACGGGGGCTGTACAACTTGAAAATTGCAATAAACTAGCAGAAATACATCCCATCCTTTATGCGTCATTCAAGAACGGCAGCTTTATTGTTCATCATGGAACCATAAAGTTTATTAGTGTTTTAATGGACCAAGCTCTTGAGTAGGTGTATAATAAACCTGCTAAAGGTCATGAAGACATCATAGTACTTACTCGCCAGAAGCAAGCAGTTGCACAAAGAGACGTCATTAAACGTGAGAAATTGTGCATAATGCGGTTCTACAGATATATGTGTGATCTCCAAGATGATTATGATTACACACTGCATCATGGATTCTCACCCACTTTAACACATTCAGATGAGGAAAGCATTGAAGGCGTCGTGGATTTCATCAATGAACGAAAAAATCAGTTTGATTTAAATATGGCGCAAGACAAGTTGTACAACATTGTCACTGGTAAATATTTGACGAACATGAGAACTTCAAGTTTACAAGTTACAAAACAGGAGAAACAGCATACAAGCTATTCAAGCAGCAAGAAAGACTCGTTGTTAAGTCCAAGAAGCTCTTTGATACAGTGTCTAAGATGAAGATGTACAATTCTTAGCAACACATGAAGAAAATTCCCACCCAAAATGAGACTTCTGATGCCCAACATTTAATTGGTGTTGTACGAGAAAGAGGATACTCCAATGATCAGATGAGTGTTATAAACTTGTTTCTACGTCATTCTGTTTAACAAAAGCTGGATTTCTAAAAAAAAAAAGCCTGATAATGTAAGTTTGGTACAAGAACTAGAGAAATATCTTAAATAATCAACTTTAAAAAGGCCTCTTCCTTCATCTCGCACCACAGCAACCTTGTTTAATTTTATGTTAGTTGCAAGAAAAACTCAAGCAGCTATGTCTAGTTCTATGAAGACTTTTGGGGACTTTTCAAAGCTTATCATTCAAAGAATAAAAGTGATTGGACTAAACTCTTATAGCATTGACATAATCTTCGATGTATACAAAAGATAGTGTTAAATCAGCTGAACAACAAAGAAAAAAAACCACCCATCTAATTAGCATGAATATTGATGGAGTGGAAACCCCTCTTCCAAAAGATGTGCATGTATTCTGGGCATCTTCAAGTAAGAAATACCAGTTTGAGAAGTTCTTCATTCAATACCTAATAGAATGCAATGATTTCAGTGGAAAGCTTATTTATATTGGTGGACTTGGTGAGGGTGGACAGACAAGCATACTTCTTGATAATGGCAAGAAAGAAGACATTTCATCTTTACAATCTGACCTGGAGGAGGCTGATGAGCCAGTGTTAAATTATTCTTCATGTAAATCATGCAGTCGCTAGAAATTTAGAGCGTATTGTATTAGCATCCTCAAACACTTATGTCTTTGTATGCACAGTGTATCATTTCTTTAAATCTTTTAAAAAGGAAGGATTGTCTGAGCTATGGGTTCTCTGTGGAAAGGGTATTACAACACGTGCAGTGCTGATTCATAAACTTGTGGAAGTCCTGGAGCACAGCTCGATTGAAATTATATAACATCCTTGCATTCCGTTACTGGATGTGACGCGACAAGAAAAATTGGGACAAAGCTTACAGCTTTAAAGCATGGTAAACTGTCACCACATCTACTGCAGACATTTGGTCAAACAGATCTCTGTGAAACAATGAAGAATGACGCAGAAGAGTTTCTTGTTGGAATTCTATCATCAAATATCACTTCGGGAACCAACTTCGGGTATCATCAAATGAAAAGTCTCAATCTAGAGAAGCTCACGCCACCTTCTACCAGTCTAAGATTACACATCAAACGAGGTTTTTTGCAATGTTACAGGTGGTACCATGTATTTGTTGGTGTACTCACCCTTCTACCAACATTGTGTGGATATATAAAAGAGGATGGTGAAATGCAGCCCCAAGTCAACAGTGAAATTATTCCTGATTATTTCTGCCCATGTCACAAAAAAGAAATTTAATTTTCAAGATTTTGCAAGTGTACAGCAAACTGCCGCAATATACATAATGAATAAAATACTTGTGAACAAACAATATTTGGCATTACACTTAAATATATGTGAACATATGTAAATAAAATGTGATTAGTTGCAGTGCCACGAATAAGAGCTTTCATTTGATACCAAACTTGGTTACATTACGAATTAAGTGCTGCTATACGTTTAAAACCATGTACCATATTTGGCGGCCATTTTAAATAACTAATGACATTCAGGTAATATACCCAATATGAAAATCATCACTAGACACATATTTAATGATATCTGAAAAGAAACCCTCTATACGCAAAGTTTCCAACAAGACATAGGCCGAACCCTAGACTACAGTCACAGAGCTCTACTCGTAACCTACCTTTATTTTGATGTTTTTAAACAGTAAGGCAATATCGATTATTTATTTGATGGAGTTTTGAAAATCTCAAAACCTTACCCCTCCCTCTCTTGGCCATGGCCTTGATAGTGTCACGAGTCTCAAACCCTTTCCCCTCCATTTGCTGGCCACAGCCTCGATAGTGTCACGAGTCTCAAACCCTTTCCCCTCCATTTGCTGGCCACAGCCTCGATAGTGTCACGAGTCCCAAACCCTTTCTCCTCCTTTTGCTGGCCACAGCCTCGATAGTGTCACGAGTCTCAAACCCTTTCCCCTCCATTTGCTGGCCACGGCCTCGATAGTGTCACGAATCTCAAAACCTTTCTCCTCCTTTTGCTGGCCACGGCCTCGATAGTATCACGAATCTCAAAACCTTCCCCCTCCATTTGCTGGAAATGGCCTGGATAATGTCATGAATCTCCAGTGGAAATGTTTTCTCTCATTGTAAGTATCTGTGCTAAAAAAATAAACGTGACAAGGAAGTATATTTCTTGACATTTTACAGTCCTACAACATTCCACTATTTGTAATTAAATAACTATGGCAACTATTTGGATTAAAATAAATAATATCGGATTGTGATCTATTTGACGTTTACTGATAAAATATATACTCGTGTGTTGTCACAATTTTAACATGGGCAAATTTGAGCTAGTTAAATATGCATCCATATAATTATGAAACTACGAATTTTATATGATTCAATTCAAATACCATTACCGTGAAGATAAATTCCAAGAAAATAATGTATACCTGACGCCTCGGACCTTCTAAACAGGACGTGCGTGGAACAACCGCGCTAAGGTAATGAATGAACTCATAGCCTGAGTAATATTGTCAGGTCAGAATTTGTAATAGAGAGAAATTAAACGTAGAGCTGTAGGCCAATAATTCTATATGACAGTTTATTAAATGAAGTAAATACATAGGGACCTGCCATGGATCAGAGCGTCAAGGCATCAGTCGAGATAGTTAGAATAGTACTTTTTCAACAGGTAGTATCATGGTAGAGCTAACTTGAACATCACAACACAGGAAATGAACTACTACTAGTTAGGGAAACAGTGGATGAACAACACACATCTGGAACATGATGAGATAACAACACCAGGAAACATTCTGCCATGGAGGGATGGACCTAACTATGTCATAGAGAGAGATGGAACTAACTATGTCATAGAGAGATGGAACTAACTATGGCATGGAGTGGTGAAAATAACTACGACACGTTGGGATGGAACAGACTGCAATAGCTGGTCATCAGTATCGGAATCGTCCCTGTCTCTGATCCACGAAATAAAACAGGAGGAATTCGCTTCACACCAACGTATCTAAAGCACCATTTTAACTTAACAAACGCGTGAGAGTAATATGTGAATACATGGTCTCATGTTGGTAGACCTGGATCCAGATGTAAGATGGTCTTGTTGATTAACATGTGAGAATAATATATGACTACATGGTCTCATGTTGGTAGCCTTGTCTCCAGATGTAAGATGGTCTCACAGTTGCCATATTGTCACAGTTGCTATATTACAATGTCCACAACCTAAGGTGTATTTAAATGCATATTTCTTGCAGGTACATTGCAGAGTGTTGCATCAAAGTATAGTGTTAAGTTGTTGTTAAGTTTAATCAGTCACTCTTTCAGAAACATTAATGGAGGGAAGTGGTCTGAAAGGCATTTTAGAGACGATGTATTGCATATATTAATGTTTCAGTATTTCATAAATAATGAATTAGTTCCACATCATAAGGCGCACCAAACAGTACTGGGCTAACCTTGACTCTGACTTTGTGATTGAGCAGACTCTAATGCGGCCCCTGAAGAGCACAGGTGGATTGACCAGAGAAAGTGGCATGAGTGAACATCAAATAACCGTTTGGACAATGTCAGCTTCCACATCTTTAGCTTAGGCCTATATCTACACCATGCAGGACTTTAATAATAGAGTGTATACAACAAATGCGCAACACAAGGAGGCAAATGACTCACGAATATATATATATAAATATATATATATATATAGAGAGAGAGAGAGAGAGAGACAGTAAGGAATTGGAAAAACTGACTTTCAAACTTTAATAATATTCTCCGTTTTCAGAGGAGATGGCCTTGCTGGTGCAGACTTAAATGTCCAAGATCTCTTCATAATAGGAAAAAAACAAATAGAGACGCAAGGATAATCTGTCTTTGACCCTTCGTACATACGTCAAGTCATCTGCTGGGGCTGTCAAGGTAACGGAGGATCGAACCATTGACACATCTATCTTGTTTCAGAGGTTCCTGGTTTTATCGTAGCCTGACGATATATGTCTTGATGAGTTTCAACATACCCGCTTTCTTTGTTTGAAGCAAAGTATCTATTGCAAAAGCCAGATAGATCAACAACTTCTAGAAGCAATACAAAATCTTGTCAGGTCATTGGATGCAGTCCATTCCAAAGACTGGTCATTACGTCCTTGATAGAGGTTCACTTCTACACCAAAGACTGCACGTCTTTTACGTTCGAGCTATACGGTAGTGTCATTATAGTTTTCATCTTTTGTTCACCATAGGTAGATAAAGTTATTATTTAAAGCTGAAAGGTAATGGTGTTCTTGTTTAAGGGAAGACAGCCTAAGTCTTTAGCGTCATCATGATACAGTATCCTTTTTTAGGAAAGTATCCATCGCAAGGACATTTGTGAAACCAGTATGACCGGCAACCTCAGCACCAAATCTTCACTCTCTGCGAACTTACTTACAAGTCATATAGTGGATGGGCAAAGATGACGGCATGTATACAACTGATTGGGGATGGCATATAAAATAGAGAAAACATGTTACACTCATTATAAATAGTAATTATGCACCAAGATACACTTCTTAAATGGGACTGATGCAATTGCTCTGCAAGATACAACACACTGCAATCTACCTGCAAGAAAAATACACTTCAATACAAATTAAGTTGTGGACATTGTCAATAGAGCAACGGTGACAATATGGGCTAAATGCAAGTTTCAGATGACGATGACTATAAAAAACTTAGTTACTCTGAATTTATCTATTAAAACTGAACTATATCATGTTTTGAATATGTAAGATAAAACCATTAATATTAATTTTATTTTTCATAATCAAATTGGTAATGGTAAATAAATGTTTAAATCACCGGATTTTTTTCCAACTCGCAGAGTAAACATAGGGGGTAAAAACTCATTTAGGGGTAGTTTAATGATGAATGATTTTTCAAAAACTTAAAATATTTCAAAGCTGCCCATAACGATTTGACTACAAATGGATCTCTAGGGAATCTTTGACATGACATTTAACTCTGCATAATTGTTTTTGAAAACCTTATTTATGGGTAGTTTAGTCATGACTGATTTTTCAAAAACGTGAAATATGTTTAAAATGGCACTAACGATTTGGTTCCAAATGGGAGTGTTTAGCATGACATGTTCTAGGAACAATATTAATTCATCTTCTATTCCTTCATCAAACCAGATCTAAAAATCCATTAAGAATAATTAAGAAAGACATCGATAAAATCTCAATTCACCCTTATTTTACCTTTAAAATCACTATAGGTTTTATTGCCGTATCAATAATGTTAATTATTATAACCTTAGTAGAACCATATATTTTAGGAGATCCAGATAATTGTATAACAGCAAACCCCCTTATAACTCCTGTACATATTCAACCAGAATGATATTTTCTATTTGTATATGTAATCCTACGATCCATCCCAAATAAATTTGTTTTGGGTAAAAGATTAAATGGAGGTTCTTTTACTGAGAAGTGATTTTTGGAAAATAGAATTACATTGAAAATTGCTATAGCAATTTTGCTTCAAAGTAAATCTTGGAAGGGTTTGATATGAACATTACAAATAAAGCTGTATACGGTAGTTGTTTTGGGGGAAAATTTTGCTATTATAAAAAACGGCTTCAACGATTTTGTTCAAAACTGGTATCGGGAGACTATTTTACATATTAATAATAATGTATCTTTATTTATATAAAATACATTTATTTAAGGGTAGTTTACATGCATTAAATTATAGAAAATTTTAATGTTTTGGAAATTGCCCGAGAAAATGGGTTTCAAAATGGGAATATGTAAATAGTTTTTCATTATAAATAAAAATACGTTTTTATTTTTACAAATAATAGTTTAAGGGTAGTTCATAAATAATTTATTTTTGAAAAAATAAGATGTGTTTAGTTTTATGAGTAAAACAAGATTAGTAGTTTACTAAAAATCTATTTATGAAAATTTTCTTCGAGGCTATAATACACAATAGAAGAGAGTTTGTGCGATTGTGTCGTACCATTTATTTTCTTACAGTTGGTATAGTTTCCAAAGCTTGAAAATAAACATATTAAACTTTGATCAAACTTGGCTAATCTAAAGTTAGTTTTTTTGTATATTCTTTAAAAGGTTCTTCAGGCTGGGGTCGGGTGTGGGTTATCTGGCTGTAGACTGCTTGATGAAAGGAATTATGTAGTATAGCACCAGATAGTGGGTAACATGTAGCAATGCTATTTTAATGATGAATTGTGAAAATAGCTATTTTTTTAAACTAAAAATGACAGCATGGGCCAGCGGTTTTAACAGAAATAATTTGTCTAGTCTAACTTTGGTATATTCTACCAGTCGCTGGAAGCATTTTGGAAGGACGAGTCATCAACGAATACCGTTTCTTTTATCAATTGAGCAAATGTCTAGTTCTCCACAATCCTGCATACTCCACTGAGTGTGTAATGTGTGATCACATCCACAAGCAGCTAAAGAAACAAACAAGGTTCAATGGAAACCAACTAAACAATAACTGTACGAGAGTCAGAGATGAGGAAGATTATCTTGAGCTACCCCTGCAGTCGCGATATTCATACCACTAGGGACTACAGCTGTCACAGCCTGTGTTACACTTCAGCTGCAGCTACTAGTAGTCTTCAAGTAGCTTAGTGAGACAGTCAAGTCATGTCCTCATCACTGCTGTAACAGCTACTAGTAGTCTTCAAGATAGCTTAGTGAGACAGTCAAGTCATGTCCTCATCACTGCTGTAACAGCTACTATCATCCTGTCTGAGAAATCAAAAGTTTTGAAGTGGTCCGACTTTGTAATATTTATCGGAAATATGTGGAATTGTGGGATATATCAAATGAAAACTATATCACCACAAACGCGGTTAAGGACAATATCACCGAGTTATATCGTGAATTTAATAGGGCGGGTTTCAAAATTTGGGATGAAAGCACACTGAGAAAACAAAAGAGTGACCAAAGAAATGCACAATAGCTGCTGTAAAACGTGTCTACGATGATTGGTGGACATGTTTCCAAAGGTGTGCATGGACCCTACTGGCTTGCTCGCTGTGAGTAGAAGTTGAACACAGTACACGACTTAAAAAATAAGAATATATAGCAGGGGCTTGCAATACGGAGATCCATCAGCTTAAAAGCACTAAATACCAAATTTAGTTATAGTGTTAGTGCTGGCCAGTAAACTTAAAACTTTAGTAGTAAATATATGTTAATCTAAATTCTAGGGTAATTAAAGGTTGGGAAAAAAAAATTCCACGTTGTGCAAGGGAGCAGTAAAGGATCTTCAAAAATAAAATGTGCATCCACTTCATACTATTCTCTCATTCTTTAGTCATAAGTGCTTGGGGTGGCTAGTTTTTTAAAAATAGTTTTTGGAAATTTCTTAATATCTGATTTCATCAACCGCCACTTAGAGATTTCAAACACTAGTAATTATTCTTCGGGTATTTGGGTATAATCGCACTATATTCCTGGAGTTTTTAAATTTTGTATCTCTCCTAAAAGTTATTTTTAATGTAAATACCCCTTCTTTCTTTATTTCTTGGAGTCCCAATACAAAATTACCGAAATTTCATGGTAATATGTAGTGGTCCCTCTTACCTTCCCGCCAAATTTAAATTTTACATCGCACTGGGAGATCAATCGTTGCTTCTATCTGTTTTGAAAATTTTAAACCCCCTCCTCCATTCTATCAATTCCAACTTCCAACTTTGAAATGTTATATTTTAAGAATTAATTAATTATCTGGTATGGCACCTCTACCCGCCTGCCAAATTTCAATGTTCTACCTCGCCTAAAGAGATTGTATGTCTATACCCTCCCTCCCTCCAATTACCTCATTTTAAAAGGAATATTTATAAACGTTTCTGGTTGTATGAGGTGAACCCTCTGTCTGATTGCCAAATTTCAGATTCCTAATGCGTTTATAAGTGTTGGAATAATTCATATGGAATAGAGGAAACGCATTGCCTTTTATAAATATAGCTAGCATAACACCCGTTTAAAAATCAACGGCATAATTTCTGGCCGTGTACTGTGTCCAACGGGCATTTGTTGGACAATTATTGTGATAGGGAATAGTTTTTAAGAGATCCTCAAAATATAGGAGGTGCATTTTAGTTAAAATCTCTATAGTAGATAAAATATTTATTTCAAGGAAAGTGTTAAAGTGTTTGTCATTTGAAGATTTCATTATATACGTTTTTTGAATTTAATGATTAGATTTTTTTTGGGGCCTCCATATGAATTTTCAGTTACCAAGTTTTTCTGCGCCATTTTTTGGCTAGCGGCTACCTTTCTGAAAAGTTTAAAATTCTTAGATAGTCCAAACTTCGAGATTATTTAGACTTTGGTTTTTTGGAAAGCCCTCATTTTTGGAGGCCCTCATTGGAATTTTCTGTCACCAAATATTCCCGTACCCTTTTTGGTTAGGGACTACCTCCCTGCAATATTTCATCTCTTCTGGGCTTTGAGAATTTTTTGACTTTGGTTTTTTTAGAAGCCCACCATACTGGGAGGCCCTAATGGGAATTTTCGCTCACCAATTATTTTTGATTCTATCTGCATGAACAAATTCATCTCCCTAGGCCTCCTGTGTTCCAATATATTTTTGGTTAGACAGAGGAACCGGTAATTATAATGTTGGAAATTATATATAGCTCAGTATTAAAAAAAGTTTTCAGTAAACTACCTTTAAATATGTTTCCCTCAGAAGATAAATAATATATCATCTTACTAATCTCAGTTAGCTCACTAAATACATAAATTGTTAAAACAACTTTTTTTAAAATTTCAAACTTGCAAGCTACCCTCAAATTATTTATAATTGGCTAAATAAACATGTATTCTTAAATAGCCATTCCCATGTAACTATTTTGAGCTAAATCTTTTTAATGTTGTCTGTTTGTTTGTAGCTCAATCACGCCAAAAACACTGTACCGATTGTGCTGAAATTTCGTATGAATATCAATTGGACGTCCGTTTAACCTATATGCTAATTACAAGTTACGTCCGCCATTTTGTTTCAGGATAGCGGCTACAAAACACTACTATTTAGCCTTCTTTTCAGCTTATGCTTATTGGATTTTTATTAGAAAAACTTTTAAAGCTTCCTCGATATAATTATATTATAAATTAGGGCCACCTTTAAAAAAACTGCAGCTACAGAACACTACTTTCTAGCCCAGGGATATGCTGACTTAATTAAAGGATGGCCAGATGGGGAAAAATACCTCTGGTGGGCTAAAGATATTAATTAATTATTTTTTAAATTCATTATGGAACACAATCCTAAATATCTTAGTGGCTTGGTATGTTTTTAAGTTCGTTCAGTAGATTTATAGAGTGGAATGTAAGATGAGTGAACGTGCGAATGATCTTCCAGAATGTTCTCATAATCTGGGTCAAACTGTGAGGAGGTGATTCTTAAGAGGGAAGACAAAAGCTCATCAGTAATTTGATTTGTTATGTTTGATTGTCATGGTTGACAACACCAGTTTGCATAAATATGAGGATGTTAATATCGACATATCTTTTGGGCATGATGTAATAAGTTTGGAAATGTTGAGGGTCAGGGTGGCAACATAACGGTACACATTCCAATTATTCATCCCACGGACCCTATTGAACCCATCGGCGGGCCGTATTTGGCCCGCGGGCTTTAGTTTGCCCATCCATGTCCTAGCCTCTCCAGAGCTATGTGTCGTAAACTATTGGAAGCCTGACATGGGGAAGCAATAATCAATCATCATATAAATGATACAGGATTGGTATTTGCTTGTTTGTATGTATGTGGTTATGTGTGTTGACGCTAAAACTCCGAAATTAGGATAATCTAGAAAGCCTAAATTATAATTATATATATATATATAGTACATGATATGTTGTTGATTAGTTGTAATATTTGTTGCTCAATCACGCCCAAAACATTGTATACGTTTATAAAATATATCAAATTAAAAAATGCTAGTAATGTAATGGGATTACTCAAAATACCCCAATGAATCTAAAAAATATTTGAAATTTCTATGTGGGTATTGAGGAAATGGGGAATTTCAAAATTTCTAAAACCTAGGTAAAAAAAAAACTACTTCTCACTGTGGTTTAAGATTTAAATTCTTCAGGCAGGTAAAAAAGCCACCAAAAATACTCTGAAAAAAATAAACACAATTAAAATTAAGGACCGGGAAATGGGGGTAGGGTCCCCCACGCCAAAAAATGTCCTAAACTAATAGACTAAAATAGTTCCCGTATGATATAAAATGGAAGTATTTACAGTACATATATGTAGACTAGTAGAGGGACCGCCTTTAATAACTATAAGAGTCTGAAGATGCATAATTTTAAAACAAGGGTCAGTGGATTGGGAGATATTGGGGGATGACAATTTAAAAAACTTAAACAACAATTTAACTAGAAACGTAGTTAAGATTTTTAATTCTATGATCAAAATTCAGAAAATGGGAGGGACCTAGAATTTTTAAAATTAATATAAAAGAAACTTCTAGGTGAGGTATAAAATTGAAATATTTTCAATCATGGATGTAGACCACCCCCAGATAATCAAAATAATGAAAATTTTAATTTAAAAATGGGATCCAAGAAAGAAAGGGCTCAAAATTCTACAAACTAACAGAAAAAGCAACTGTTGGTTGTAGAAGAAAATTTAAATATTGAAGGTAGTTGCAGGGACTAATTTGTCTCTTTAACAACCTATGGTTTTATTTATGCTCTTTGCTAAACCCTTAAACTCTTTTTTACCAAAATGTGTTTGCAGAAATGTATATAATCTATTTTTACCTATCTTATGATCGCTATTGTATTCATGGATTGCTTTCATTTGTGCAATAACGTTTTTGTTTCAAATATGGGTTTTAAAATTTATTGGTTGACATATTTGGTTTGGGATTGTCATGGTTATCTGGATATTATAAAAGAAGAAACTAAATAAAGAGTGGAGCCGTATGTTGAACCTAATCGGATATAGTTTTAATATATGTCTGTATACGCGAACTATCCGAACACATCTAAACATCCTAGAAATATATAATTTGCCATACTGATGGCCTTGAGATAATGTTCAAAAAAAGTCCAAAAAATGAAACTGTAACACAGTGTGTTAGAAATAGAGGATTGAACTAGGCCAAAAACTTTTAAAATAAATCATTCCTTTTCTAAATGGTAGAGTGCTAGGCTGCGTCCAGACTATCGAACCGAGCCTTGATGCTCTTGATGCTCGGCTTAAGGCAATATCACGTCCAAACATCAAAGGAGTGCTCGCGCCGGGGCTTGGCTCAGGAGTCGCAGATGTGGACGGCACCCGTACAGCGCTCCAAGTGGTGGCACAGCAAAACACTATCTTGGCTTTGTTCTAACTTCTAGTCAGACAGTCGTGGCGTGAGGACACTGCCAATCGGTCTTGAACAGAAATTGATTATCTCTATTCTATATCTTTTTTTTATATTGTTCTTCTATCAAGGAAATTAAAAACTCCAAAGTACAATGGTAACATTCGCATAAAGTGTCTGTTTTTATAGACTCATCCACCCTACTGTTCTCTCATCTCAAAAAGCTCAGTTTGCCACCAGAGTCACTATTTCTTCCTCTTTGACGCTAAGTGAATATATATATGCTGATGATCCTGCAAATCTCACGTACGGACACAACCGGCTGTAGACAGAGAGCTGAGTGGTTGCTCTTCCCACTTCTGGCTCGCTTGTTACGGCCCAGAGCTCGGCTTGAGGCCAGAAAGAGTTGTCGAGGAGGGGACAGAACTGGACAGAACTTAAGGTCTGCTCGGGGTGCTGTTACGTGACGGTAAAATGCTCTATAATCTGAACATGGCTTGCAACTTTACATTGTTGTTTATTTCTCACAAAGACACCGCCTGAGAGCTCGGGCACAGGGCAGGGGTTGGAGCGTCTATCGCTGTGATTGATTGCTAAGGTACCTGAAATACGCACTGCAGACTGTTTTACGAGTCGCCGGCTGCTAAGAAACCTAATATTATTGCGAGTCGTTACTGCATGATTATGGCTTCTCTTTAATAAGAACTAATATTTAGCACTTTAGGCCCAATCAAATAATTAGATGCTCAAAATTAGTTGGTCACCCTCGAGTAAAGTTTTTTAATTGACCACTAATTTCTTGAAATGAGCGGTTCTGAAGCAAACTATCCTGTCTTGTGTTCACTTGAGTTTGCCACCATTATCTGTCCTGTCTGGAGTCCTTTGTTGCTAAGTGTAAATATATATATGCCACGGCAGCAGATTTTAATTTCTCACTGTCCATTGGCTGTGTCATCCAACTTTCTCGCACAAGCTCGTAGGAAGGTTGGAGGTTCGGCTCCCTGGAACAATTGTATGCACGTAGAGATAAAGCTCGGCTCATGGTTCAGTTGGAGGTTCGACTCCCTGGAACAATTGTATGCACGCAGAGATAAAGCTCGGCTCATGGATTCAGTTGGAGGTTCGACTCCCTGGAACAATTGTATGCACGCAGAGATAAAGCTCGGCTCAGGGTTCAGCTCGATAGTCTATATTTCATTGATTACTATTTGCTGAGATAAGACTTATAGGGCCTATAGATGTTTCCGGTATTGTTCTCTATACGGTTCCTTTGAGGATTAGGCCTGATATTCATCTTGTATCATTGTTTAAGAACCTGCTGCCTATGTTCGATTGTATATTTTTACCTTTTGTGTTCATCTAATAGACATATTTTTCTTGAATTAGTTTATTGATGCCCTCCTGTCAGCTAATATTTTATGTCAATTTGTTATATAAAAAATCATTTAATGGTCTCTGCACACATTTTGTTTAGGAGAAGTTAGTCTCCTCCCATTTAAAGTTAAATTGTTTAACGTTGCCTAGTAAAAGAGTTGAGAAAATAACAAATTTAACCATTTTTGAAATTATGATACATGCCAAAATATATTTAATGATCAGTGTATCATACACGAAACAAAACGTAAGGAAATATTTTCTCCAAATTGACTAATTAACCTTTTAATTTGTAAATTAAAGTCAATATTGTTGATTTAAATAAGAATTAACAATAGCAACATTCTAATAACAGTAAATGTTTCCCCAATCTAGGAAATAAATTCCCTCAGTCAAAGAATGAAGGTAAAATCTGTGCTAGGACCAGCTATTAAAACGGCCATTTTGTGATCAGAGTTAAATATTCAAAAGTAAATAAGTAAAATTATCAATTCAAGCAAAATAATATATTTATAGCATAACTTCATTTGTTTGTCTAGTATATATACATTTTTGATATAATTTTTATATTTGTTTCAGCGTACAACTTGAATAAATCAGGGTTTCCATGGTGATGCAAACAAAGATTGAAAAGCTGAAAATGTACTAGGAAAATAGGGTTTTCTTTGGAAACTACTAATTTTACCGACATCCTGGACCCCTAACCTTTAAAAAATGATAGATCATTTGTCAAAATTTGTTCAGCCATTTCCTCGTAATTTCTATTACGTGAAAAAGGCCTATCAAATTATATATCAGGTATATATCTTGTTATGAAGAGATATTTAGTTTTCTGTAAAAGTTTATGAATATAATTCAACCGATTTTTCAATTATCAAAGGAAATAAATTGTAAGTGGGTGTTTACTCAGTTAAAAATAATATAAGAAAATTTTATATTCATCTCGGATTGTAAATATTACCATAAATGTTTAGTATTTTATTTATAAACTCTACTACAAGTATGAATAATGATTAAGTTATACTGAGAGGAATATTTTGTAATAAAGATGATGTATATTCTGGATGAGACAAGATATAATGTAATCAGGCTTAGCTGACATAATGTAATAAATTAGTATATACTGTAAGGTAAAACCATGTGTGCCAATAAACATGTGGTGTTGTGACCGAGAGAGAGAGAGAGAGAGAGAGAGAGAGAGAGACGCGATGTACATAATAATACTCACACGACACTCCCAACTGTCCTTGGGAAAATAACAAGAGTCATAGATTACTCATAAACACAACACTTCTTCTAGGACTACCTGTCTGTATTACCATACAATAGTTGTCTACCCATACAATTGCATCAAGGACGAGATATAAACACTCTTAACACGGTTGAAAAATGAATCTTAGCTCTGGTAACCGAGCCCGGGACCTTTGGTTTAGTAACAGACGCTCAAGTCGTGCACAGGATCCATCTCCAGTAAACAATTAGATACTGTTTGATATTAGCTGTACTTACAAAGGGTCCCATACTTTGTCGGTGTTGTTGGCAATTTGAACCGTTCGTGATTGTGGAAACATCGGACCGACCTTTACTCACGTTCATGGAGAACTGTCCTGGACCATATTCCACACACTCTTGGGATTGTCAACTGTTCGGTACATCCGCCTCGGTGGCGTGGTTAGCTAACGCGCTAGTTTCATGTTGAGCTAGCCTGCCGAGGACGAGGAGATCGAGTTTCGAATCTCCCTCGGCTGAGATAGGTTTTTTTTCTAAATCGTTTTCCAATCTCCCTCTACGAAAATGCGGTTTCACTTCCCCTATATTAAACCTTCCCAATTCTTAACCCATTATCGTAATTAGTACTTAAGCGTATAACCCGAACGGTTAGTAAGATGCAGTGCTAAGTATTATTATTATTACTATCAACCGTTCGGTTAATCACGACGATGAAAACGGGGGGAAAAAATCGAGTTCTGATTCTGTTCGGAATATATTTTTCGTGTTGTCCCATAAACTTTCGTGATTTATCGTATAGTTTAATCGCGTAAGGTTAAAATCTGCCAACATTCCCGAAAGTGTATTATGGGCTTCTTTCGGAAAGGTAGATGCAACATTCGTTTATAAAATACATATTTGCAATACAATTTCTTAATATTATTAATTATTACTATGTCTACATTCCCCTTTACAAAGAAAACGGTTTATTTGTTAATAAACCAAATGTGTAATTACTATAAATAGTTCCGCGTTGTTGATTTGAAATAGCACTGGTCTGCATGTTGGTGAAGAACATCCAATAGTTGGTCCCGTGTTGGTGATTTGAAATAGCACTGGTCTGCATGTTGGTGAAGAACATCCAATAGTTGGTCCCGTGTTGGTGATTTTAAGTAGCTCTGGTCTGCATGTTGGTGAATAACATCCACTAGTTGGTCCTGTGTTGTTGATTTGAAATAGCACTGGTCTGCATGTTGGTAAAGAACATCCAATAGTTGGTCCCGTGTTGGTGATTTGAAATAGCACTGGTCTGCATGTTGGTGAAGAACATCCACTATTTTATCCCGTGTTGGTGATTTGAAATAGCTCTGGTCTGCATGTTGGTGATTTGAAATAGCACTGGTCTGCATGTTGGTGAAGAACATCCACTATTTTATCCCGTGTTGGTGATTTGAAATAACACTGGTCTGCATGTTGGTGAAGAACATCCACTATTTTATCCCGTGTTGGTGATTTGAAATAGCACTGGTCTGCATGTTGGCGAAGAACATCCATTAGTTGGTCCTGTCACACCGCCATGTCGTATAGAGTATAGGTAAACTGGTTTAAATTGAGTTCTCAAGGTAACCGGGAAATACACTATCACGTGAGTTTTGAATGTTATGAAGACCACAATGAAATAATTTATAGTTAGACATTTAAATATATTTTATTACTATTATGTAAATATTATGTAATAAATAATGTTAATTTGTTGAATAGGTAACTTATATCCATGTACTATTATCAAAAAATCATATATTACAATTATTATGACAGTGCCATATTGAGAAACAAAAAGAGAAAATATTTAAAAGGTAAAATTAGTGAGATAGAACAAAATAGCGAACATAAGAATACCAGGGAACTTAATTTAGGTATTAAAGACTACCCCGTTCGGGTTATTCGCTTATTTACTAAATAAGCTAATTGTGTTAGGGATTAGAAAGGTTATATTTAGAGGAAGTGTACCAACATTTGCGTGGAGAGAAAGGGGAAAACCGTTTTGGGGAAAAACTCACAGTGCACCCGACAAATATTCTAACCTCAATCTCCCCGTAATCGGCAGTATAGTCTACTGTGAGACTGGTGCCTTAGACTATTTGGCTACCGAAGCGGGTTCATTGATCTGTAGATGAGTCAGATTTATTCAAGAGTGAATAATATTGAAAGCAAACTTGTATCTTGGTTCCTAATGATGAAACTAATCACACGCACTATATGAACCCGGTAGTAAATCCAGGTGTAATTGTTCATCACCCGGTTGAGTTTTTTGAATTCATTGAATACACCGGGTTCACCAAGTAGTCACGTCCTTCACTAAGAGTTGGGGTTCCTATCATTTTGCTTAGGAACTCAGCTCCATCGAAATTGGGCAAGAGAACTAGATTGCAAGTGAAGTTGTAAGGCGCCACGTTAAGCCGAGTCCAGACTAGCGAGCCGAGCCGAGCCTAGCCGAGCCGAGCCAAGCCGAGCAACCTCACGAACCAAACCTCAACATTCTTGCGAACCATATTTTACTTCATAAAGTTATGTACTTTGGTGTATTACACACGCAATGAGCAGGGAAAAATTAAAATTGGCTGCTGTGGTATGGTTTATCTNTGTGAGCCACATGTTACTTCACAAAGTTATGTACTTCGGTGGATGACACACGCAATGAACAGGGAAAAATTAAAACTAGTTGCCGTGGCATAATTTGTTTACACCTTACAACAAATAAAAAAATAAAATACAGGACAGATAATGGTGGCAAACTCAAATGTACTTAAGGCGAGCGGAATATAGTGGAAATAGTTTGCTTTGTTCCAATAACTTAAATTCCAATAAATTAGTGGTCAATACAAAAACTTATCTCGAATGTCACTAAATGATTAAGCATCTAATAATTTGATTGGGCCAAAAGTGCAAAAAAAAAAGAGTTTACGTTTAATAAAATCCATTAATATGCAGGAACGACTCTCAATAACCCTTATACGTTTATTAACAACCAATGACTCTTATACCAGTCTGCAATAACTATTTAAGGTCTCTTAACAAAGTAAATATATATAATTAATAAAGTATATGTTAACTAATCTTATGGGGTAGAAATGAGGAAGGAACCTTTTAAAGGTAATAGGAAAAACCACCTCAATAGACCAGACTAGGATTCGAACCCCGATCTCCACGCCTTGAGCATGCCATTCTAACACGAGATTGACGCGTTAGACCACTACGCCACTGGAGTGGGCTAGAACATATTTACCCACAAAATCTACCTTGGGTTATAATGTACCCCTCTCCCCCCAGAGGCAGTTTCAAACTTATTTTCAGTGTGCAACCAACTTTAAAAAAAAAAGTATTACTATCGTTGTACAGTTTACAACACGCAAGTAATTATGTAACCGTAAGTATTATTTATATTTCCCTTGGCCTATTGGAAAACAAATTTGCAGTTTATATTTAATATGTCGATTAAAAAAAACCAAAAAAAGCTAACAACATTTCAAGCTGTAGTAAAATTTACAACAAGCAGCTGCTCAGCTAATATTTCAAGTGCGTGTGATGGAAGGTTAATTAGAAATAAACAATAATTTAAAGTTGCAGGTGGTTCGGCTCAAAGCTCGGCTCGCAGCGCCGTCCAATGAGTTTTGAGCCGAGCCTTTGATGTTCGTCGAAATACCGACAATCACTGGTTGCTGCGAGCATTCCGACGAATCCGTTTATCCAACGTTTTAACTAGGCTCGGCTCGGCTCAGCTCGCTAGTCTGGACAGTGCTTTAAATTAGAAGATGTAGATTTACGTGGGGAATGCCAACCCCCGGCCAGCTTTACGTCGCTTACTCCAGAGCTTGTGAACAAGCTAATCTGTTTGTTCTGGCACCAGAGTAGAAAACATACAATGTCGTTTAATAGAGAGGCACTTCATTAAATTCAATTATTATTTGTTTTTATCAAATTAAATACATATTACTTTGTTTTCAATCTACTCGTGTGAAGATGGAAGAGTCAAAGTGCTCATAAATTAAAAATAATTCAAACCAAGCATGAGTGCTTATGAGCGTTCATCATAGCAGGCCCGACTCAGCTCCCGGCTCTTGCGAATTATGGGAGTTATAAAGGCAAAAGAAAAGACCTACGAAATGCTAGAAATGTGTGCAGGGCATTCAGATTTAAATTATTACTATACATTTTCCGCGGTGATAATGGTGGACAAAGCGAAAACATTTCTCGTTCATAATTACAATATGTCTCTAATGTGACAGAATACAGATTTATGCTCATTGCTTATCTGTGAAGACATTCTAAAATGGTCAAAAAAAAATTCCTTTACAATGCAGCTTTTATCCAAATATAATTTAATATTTCCAACAATTAGGAGCTCATCTCCATTAATGTTTGATCAGAAATGATCAATGTGCAATAGTGTTCGTGTAAATTTACTATTTCGAGTCGACTGTGTCAGAGAGTTGATGGGCGTGTGATACACGCTCTTAAACTGTTTGTATACAATATCTCGCAAACAGAATTTAACCCTGGCGAAGCAGGATACTTTAGCTAGTTTTTTTAACTAATCACTCTGGCGAAATTAATCATTCGATAAACAGTTTTAAGCTGTAAAATGAATGGTTTTCAAATATTTTTGGGAAATGGATGAGTCATGAAATGAAATAGCGTAAATAAAAGGTATATTATTGGGATATTTAACACTTGGACAGAGGGAGAGGGGCAGGTAAGGGTTAAAAATACTACCCCGAAACATGAAACAAAAATATATATTTCCTGTTTCAAAATAGTTTTCTACAACTCTTACTACCCGTGCAGGCTGTACACATCTAATCATACCTATGTGTTGGAGATGAGTTAGGTCAAAATGAGAGGAAATGAACAAGGTCATAGCCGGGGGAGGTTTTGGGGGTTCAAACCCCACTTGAAATTTTATGAACAAAATATAAATGGCTTTATTTATGGTTCAAACAATATCAAAATTAAAATACAAGTACCAATTAGAAGGCTTTGCTACCATAAAAAGCACTTCAGAGAGCTTCTAGAGGTGTTTAATATTTGGAAATTTTCATAGCCTTCGGCAGATAAGGGGTTATGTTGCCATAAAACACTTCAGATAGCTTCTAGAACTCTTTATCATTTAGAATTTTTTCTAGCTTCCGGCAATTGGGGGATGTGCCTACCAAACCTCCCCTGAAATTATTGGCTGGCTACGGCCTTGGAAATGAACCCTTAATTGCTTTGAAGTTTGATAAGAAATAATTTACAAAAAAAAAAGCCCTCAGTACCCAGCTAGGCTTCGAACCTCAACCTCCACATACCAGAATTGAGCTTGACCTTTAATCCGCATACCCACCAGCTCGGCCTACTGTAAATAAAATAGAAAATAAACGCTTAGTTATCAATAAGGAAAGGCTTTTATGTGCCATAGTTTCAGCATTCACAAATATTGGTCGTTTTCAAAATGGAGGTGTATAAAAATTGTAAGTGCAAGCTGACAGACTTATCAAGTGAACCGTTACTCGCGTATTATCATAAGTCACAGACCTTGAACCGAAATTGGATAGAGCTAGGACATGACCTTGTAGATAATGTACACTCTCCTCACTCACATATGCCTCATTATGACTTTTAATTTCTTTTGTGACGTGTCAACTAAAAATAGAACGTAAAAAAGTAATTTCTTATCGTCTCACGAAGAAACGAACTGTCGCGCAGACATTAAAACGACGGTTCTAAAACAAGGAAATACCGCTTTGAAAGATAAATGGGAGAATGACATCATAAAAACTTAAACGACCATTGTGAACGTAGAATAGAGTCAAAAAACTAAAACGGCAATGAGCACACAGATAGTTCAAATAAAATCGTAAAAGAGTGAAATATTGTAGGTCTGAGCAGGGTTATTTATACAGACTCCTTTCTCTTGTTTCAGATCTAATAAGTTACCTCGCTCTAAGTCCATCTTGGCGTGCTGATTATTCAAACACAACACCGCTCAACAAAAAACTAGTTTCATTAACCGGTTCAAATAAAGTGTTTTCGCTTAAAATTTAGTTCATCCACAAACTCAGATGCTGTTTAAAATCAGGTTCTTTAGCGTAGTGAGTATAAAATATCACTCAACCAAGGGTGACAAAAATAAACGAAGGAAAATATACAGGTTTGTTCAAGGTTAGTCTACAAACCAAGTGCAAATATATTTATTTAAACACATTAAGATCATTTACCCACCCAAGCAATGATAAGCTGTCTTCCCTGGCATGTTGTCCAAGTTTTGGGGGAAACATAGTGGAACATATTTTGTCAATCCATTCTTGGGGTACGGCCAGACTGAGCGCGCTCGACCCGGTACGGTCTAGTTTACAGGCGCTAGGCAATATTATTGTATATTGGTTCATTGAGTGCTAGGAAAACTTCTCATTTTGACATTTTTATTATTATAGATTGGCTTAGCACACTTGGTACTAACGGCCTAATTAGATTGGTAAGATCATAAACTATATATATATAAAAGTTATATGTTAAAATACTTCAATATTATCAAACTAGGCCTTTAAAAATAAGAATCACCATTAGCGTGGAGAGAGGAAGGGAAAACCACAACAATAAATCACTTGTCAAAAACCACCCTCAGTTCACAGAGCCAAGATTCGAACCTTTGCCTCCTCGTCAACAACTAACGAGAGCTCTCTGCTAATCACGCGCTCCCTTGTCAGTCTGGCCGAACCCTTATTAGTTTGTATCCAGCCTTGGCTACCACATGTCCTTTTATACCCGGACATACCCGCTTTTTGAGACGTAAAATTAATGTTTGGGTGGATTTTTGAAAGATAAGTGAGTGGATAATGTAAGATTAAATTAGTTTCCTAATTGGTTAGTTTAAAAATGACGTCATCATCTGTATGGAGGCCTGATTTTTTTCTGAAAGTGTTAAAGCATAACTTCAAATTTAGATAGATACACTCTTTAGAAGGAAAAAACCCTTTGACATGTTTTATCAGTGAATGTTTGTTTCAAGTGCGATTATTTATGCATTTGTTAGGTTCATTTAACTTAATACTCCTTTTAATACTTTATTCTTAAGAAATCATATTTCTGTACCAATTTGAAAAATTTACCTCTTTTTTTTCCCTAAAATTATGTTAACCCTACATACAGCGTTGTACATGGTATGCCTACGTCCCCAAAAGTAGCGTGCGTGACCTTGGTAAATGAAGTTACAGCCGTGCCAGGGAACCAGGAACTGGACCACTTCATTTACATTCCCAATAGGTCACACATTGAACAGCATTGGGTTGGACGTACTAACAATAACATTTATTGAATTCCAGTGGCGGGTCTGCTCGTACAGGGGCTGAGGAAAATATTCATCACTTGTACATTTTTGCTTACGTTATTGAAACTATCAAATTTATTCATAATTAAATTACTTTAAGATTAAATGGGGACATAAAATTGCTGAAAATTAATGTATTTTTAAATTAATGACTTTCAAAATCTAAAGGTAGATATTTTGTAACCTCATTGTCAGCGTAGAAATAGTTCCCTTTTATAATATTCATGTGTTGGTTGGACCGTCGGTGTTCGTACAAGCGTTGGTGGCAAAGTCTTCTCACAAACCACATTGTATTCAAACACTAATAATATTAGCCTTTTCTGTAGTCATTTTCCTAATGTGTGTCCAGATGGCCACCCGACTTCTAGCCAACGGGTTTCTGAAAAGGTCCAATGTCTGTGCCACCTTTGTGCTGGTTAGTGCTCGATTTTCAGCATTAGTGCTTACAATTTAAGGCATTTATCAACGATTTCTGATGGATGTCTAACTTGATCTCAAGTTGGCCATCCACTATAATAAATAATATAGCTATACTTTTTTTAAAAGTGCAATAAATGAGTGCTGACAAAGCTACAAATAAGTTGAAACTTAAACTGTAAAAATAATTACCAATCTCAAAGCCATTTAATTTAACTGCCCTACACTTTTTTATATACTATTGATGACGATAATGTATAGATTACTTTGAACAACATATAGTTTAACATGGTTAATTAGTTTAAATATTTAGAAACAATCTTAACTAGCAATAATTAGGCCTACATTAGATTGGAAACTAGGAAAATATTTCAGTCTGAAAATTCATGTTACCACTCGGTCAGTAGGTTATTGGCGTCTCGCCTGCTGTAAACGAATTTAAAACTAAGAATATACACAACAATAATTCTACCGGTTTTTTCTCTACGGCTGTGAAACGTGGTCTCTTACCTCACGTGATGCAAACAAATTTAGGGGGGTTCTAAAACAAGGTAATTAGGAATATTATCTATCCAAAAATCGATGAATACTCTGGGGAGTGAAGTAGGTTACATAATGCTGAGCTACATACTCTGTTGTCGTCACATAGTATTATTAAGTTAATCAAATCTCACATATTACGGTGAGAAGGAGATAAAGCACAAATGAAAATATCTAGAACCTTGTTCAGGAAACTGATTGGAAACCCAATGGGAAGACCTGGACCTAGTTGGGAGGATAACATTAGAATTGACCTGCGAGAGATAGGGTGTGATGAGGTGGACTAGATAAAACTAGCTCA
The DNA here is from genome assembly GCA_902155825.1 of Timema genevievae. Classification (NCBI taxonomy): domain Eukaryota; kingdom Metazoa; phylum Arthropoda; class Insecta; order Phasmatodea; family Timematidae; genus Timema; species Timema genevievae. The sequence goes on from CABFWO010002179.1 coordinate 46,786, forward strand.
AGATATAGATAGGTTGTAATGTTGTAGACTGGATATAATTAACTCAAGATGGAGAAAGGGTGTAATGAGATGGAATGGATAGGGTTCGGATTTAATGAGGTGGACTGGATATAATAGGCTTAAGGGTAATCGTGCACTTTGTAAATTGGTCATGAGCAGAATTGAGTTCAATCTTTGGCTCCAAGTACTATTTTATCCATTATTTAATTTGGTACGATTCTATGTGTTACTTGTAGAAGTGTCAATCACAGCCAAACAAATACATCCCACATGTGTCCCTTATATAATTCAACTCATTTACACACTGATCATATCAACAGAACTATCATACATGACAAACTAATAAGTGTTATTTATAATGAACTTGGTTTGAATGAAATCTAATAATACATTTAGTCTAGTCGATGTTGAGGGAAGAAACACAAATATTGATAATATCTTCTAAATATCGACTGTGGTTAAATAAGGCCTATTTATTTTTTGAAATTGTCAAAATCTTGGAAACTAATGACTCGGTAAAACGAGTCGCACCTTCAACATATTAGTGATACACTAAGAGAGTGTGCCTAATTTTTAAACAATTTGGTTGAAATGAAATAAAATTGTTTCTTAATGATTTAAATTATCATTGAAATTATGATTATTGAGTCTAAAACTTCATCATAATAATTATATTAATGATATTCTAAAGGACGCAATGTGTGAGTACAGAGTTTTAAGTTGTTTCTGCCAACTTTGTGCATTATTTTCATAAAGTTAATATTTGTCTGGCCAGTTTAGACTAACTCTATTATTAGTACAGCTGTCCGATTACAGGGATACTAATATACTAACGTTTATGTATTATTACACTTTTACAGCACAAAAGTGCTCAAATTGGCTTATTTTATTTGAGCTTTGGTCGCTACTGACTACAAAATAAGGTATAACATCCAGCCCCTTGGAGGGGGTCAATGAATGCCCCCACCTCAGTGCTTGATAAGATGGTACTCTCGCAATATACTGGATTGGTGATGACCGAGAGGTCGGGGTTGGAATTACGGTCATGTGTACTGGAGATATTTGTTATCACAGTATTTTCCACTATTCAGGCTCATTTACTCTAAATGCTATTCTATACATTTGTACCGCATTAGAGTAATTTTCATTTACAACCCGAAAGGGTAAATTACAGTTTGATAATAAATCTAACCCAATTTGTAGGTTTTTTCCATTTTATAGCCATTGGTACTCTAGAGCACCAAATAATTGTAAAACTACTGCCAGCAAATATAAATAGTCCAACTTTAAGTTAGATAGAAATAAGCCTGATATTTACATCAAATAATTTTAACGAGGCCTGATAATGGAAAGGTTTGAGGCTGCCAATTAATTAATATCCAGATATTATAGAGAGTACTTTATGTTCAGTCGTTTGTAAATGACGAGGAGTTTATTTAATTTATATACGATGACTCAAATGTTCACAATGATACACTTGTGGCGTGATGCACACATACTGAACAAACGAATAAGGTGGATCAATTAATGTTTAACGCCAAAACACTGAATTTATGCCCATTTCTAAATATCACAAAATATATAGAAACTGTGACTTATCACATAAAATCTGATAAATATGAATTAGTTGACAAAATAAAATATGTGCCACTTCACAGCTATGACCATTAAAACCTACTTAAAATACAATTATATGAGAATCATTAATCTTTTAACTACAATGTCCTTGAAAATGAGTTATATTTGCTAGATTAATGATATTAATTCTGATGTGATTTAATCATTAAAAGTAGGCTTCGTACTTCAGAAATGAGAGTGAAAATATTGGACTTCTCCCACGTATTCTACATAATATTTCTTGAAAAAATAGTTCTACGAGAAACTAACATTCTATTCGAGCCTAGTACAAGGAATCTAAGTACAGTCTGCCTCAAGTAAATATGAAGTCAACTCTGTTTACAGTCCTAAAACAACATTCTCTAACAAAGATTTCCAAGACATTCAAATTATAACATCAATTTTTCCAAACTTTTCGAAACAGTTTATATTGTATTTTTGTAATCTCTGTATTTTTTACATTTGTACACACAGTTATTAGAATAAGTAGTTAGGGTTGTATAGACATCTTTTTAAATTATAGATGGTATGGTTAATCCGGTAAACCAGTTTAGCTCCTTTTATTTCCATTGTCTCCCAACATTGCATAGCCTGATTTACTTGAAAGATGTTTTCTTATTTCAAATGCATGCTCAAGTTTATAAATAATATACACGTTCTAATATCAATTGTTTTATTTATTTATTTGCTGCTTGTAGTAAGTTTTAAAGTTTATGTTAAGTATTTCTAATTATTATTTGACATCCCCAAGTGAGGTTTTGTGCATATTTTCATTCGGAGCATGTTTTTATTTGTCAAATGAGCGGTCCAATCTAAGGCAACTAAAGTGAGAAATGTACCACCATTTGTCAGCAGGTTGAACGAGCGGCCAGTATGGCTACCGGGACAAAGTGAAGCACATGATTTGTGGCCGGTGGTCGAACACATGCCCCTCGCTCGACAGGCCCAAAGTAAGTGTACGAGGCAGCTGCTCTCATAATAAGACTAAGTAAAGTTGATTACTGCAACTCACTTTGTTTCTTGAAGACAAGCGAGAGGGGTTTACTACGACAGCTGCTGGGTGTGTGTATGGTGCTCACATCACATATGTTACACAAGTCTCTCCCATTACACACATGCTTCAATTACTCTGCAAGTACATGCGCCCGTCGTTCCCATGTCGGAAGTTTGTCAAGAACGTAACGTTTATTTATAGACATTTTTATCTACTGCTCCAGTAGTGGTTAGAAGGGTGAGGGGGGAACGAACATGAGATATTCTCGAGCGTCGCGAGTCTGATGAAACTATGACCGGTACTTTAATATCCTAATCTTAGGGATCAGTACGAGGAGGGTGACCAGCATTCGTCTGGATAGACTCCATCAGTTCACAAGCGACTGAGCCCGAGTGCGATTATAGCTTCTAGGTATCTTAGGTTTCAAAACACCTCGTTTACTACTAGTATTAAAGGTGGGCTTGTAAGGGACGTCAGAAAATGGCAGTGTTTTTAAAGTTTTTACAGTAAATAATAATATTTTTTCCAAAAATGAATCAAATATTGCACCAATACAAACATAGAGTTTATTTTTCTTCACACGGTGATATCAACAGTTGTTGAATATCTGTCAAGGATGTCCTGGAATTTAATGACAACGTTTAAAAAGTTTCTCATTTAATGCCACTATGCTCTTGACAGATATTTAACAACTGTTTATGTCACCGTGTGAAGAAAATTAAATTCTGTGTTTGTACTGCAAAAATATGTTATTTGTTTTGGCCAAAATAATGTTTTAATATAAAAACTGTAAAAACACCTCCCTTTTTTCGCGTCTCCTACATCCTCAACTTAAAGACAAATATTTTCATAATGAAGAAAAGATAAAATCAGACGGCGACGCTTGGATGACTATTAAGCTCTGCCATGTGAATATTAGTGCAGCTGGGATCTGTGACGTCATTCACACCATTAGGTGACAGCCAGGGCTATCACACATCACACACCCTTGTTTGTGTCATATTATGCTATTCATGGCCTGAGTCACACAAATTATATGACAATATTTATTATAATCCACCTAAGAAATACATGGTCGCGAAGGCAATAGAATGTAAGTTTTCAGCACTAAGGCTGAAAATCCAGCACTAACCAGCACAAACGTAGCACAAACGTTGGCCGTTTTCAAAAACCGTGTGGCTAAAAGTCGGGTGGGTGGCCAAACTGACACACACTACGAAGTATACCCTGATCTTGGTTGGAATAACAGCAGAGCTAATTCAAACATATCCATCCGCGGCCGACATTGATAACATTTTACTGTTATTAGTGTTATTGTATAGGATTGATAATATCTATAAACAGTGACAGCTGCAGATAACATGACTTGATGTATGAATATATTAAAATTGTTTTAGTAACTTTAGTAAATAAATTCTACTGTTCTTCCTACCAAAATCATAATATAGCGATGCTGCGAAAGACAATTAATATCACCTTGTATTTTTACCTCTCTCCTTGTATTTTTACCTCTCTCCTTGTATTTTTACCTCTCTCCTTGTATTTTTTACCTCTCTCCTTGTATTTTCACCTCTCTCCTTGCATCTAGAATATTTGGATCAGAGCAGAATAAACCATTTTACTTTACTTTTAATAAAACATGCTCAGTTTTTGACAGCAATTCCCGGGGTGTTCTAAAGATATTGTATTAAAATATTTATATTACTTAACGTATCACAATAATCATCTATTGTTTGTAACAAGGGTCCTTTGATTGGCAGATAACTTTGCTTTTAAAAAATCGATCGTAAGCCATAAAAAAGATGTATTTAACGTTTATGATAGTTATTCTAAGATCGCCTAGCTTATCACTTCCACTTACATACCAGTTGCAATCCACACACATGTTTTAATCTTTTTGAGTTATACGTAAATATATTAACTGAATGGATGTGGTAGGGATGAGTGAGGTAGAATATAAAGGACAAGTACCAGTATTCGCGTCTGTTACCAGCAAACATGAATTTTACATATGAGTCACGTGATCAACAGCATTTGTTTATAACTTAATGAAACCCCCACGATACCATGTGACCATCATTACATTGAAATATGGATAGATAAGTTTTAGCCGTGTTTATAACTATGTCCTGACACAGCCGTGTTTAGAACTATGTCCTGACATAGCCGTGTCTGGGGGGAGGGGGGGGCGGATAAAATAATACATTAAAAATATTAGAGGAGATGCAGAATTAAAATAGAGTTTATATACATTCATTACTGACATAAAGGAGTATTGTTAGAGAAGTTACTCTAGTAACAATGAATTTATAACAAGTGTCAATCTTTACCGTAAAAACAGCTTTGTTATTGTTTAGAGTAGGATGTATTTAAGATTGTATTAGTTTAATACTTGTTCTATAGATTTCATAAGATGAATTATTAGCACAAACCCTTTTGTTTCTTGTTTGAGAGGATATGCTTATTTGGTTTTTAATGAATTATAAACATCATGGAAATATTTTTGCAATATAGTTTTTGGATAAATCTAGAAATCATAGCTTTGATTAATTACAATTGTGTAATATTTAGCTTGAATAAGACTTAACGCGACTATGCCTTGTTGAACAATCCATTTTATAGCTACTGACCTCAAATATTCTATCCTTATTTAAACTTTATAGTGTTATAATGTTCTTCCTTCATATTATTACACAGTATTATAGTTCAAACCATGTATAACACATATTTTTCTTTTCCTCTAATAATTCTAAGCCGTGTTAAATACGGGTGGATAACCTGTAGCATAAAAATTCATAAGTTTGAAATTGTAATAATTATTTGATAAAACCGCAAATTGATCAATTTCCCTCCATCTATAACCAATTAAACTTTTCTTATTTCTAGCACTGGAAGCTATTATAAGTACTATTATAAACTATTATAAATACAACGAGATCAAGTAGAGGGTATCTAGTTGATGGGAAATTGTTGGCTACAGCCGTTTGGGTTATTTTGAAGACTCCGGCTTGTGTGTGGGTTGGCCGCTTCTGCAATTAGTTTATTACACAGCAATACTCAGGGGCAAACAGCTCAAATTTAATAACAACACTTATACTATTTTAATTAACTTAAAAATGATGTGTTCATAATTTAAATTCCATGTGCATTTTCTCGAGGCCTCCTTCACTGTAACGGCAGTGACGGGTACAAGCCAAACATGGAGGCCAGAGACCGCCCGCAGTAGCTCGTACTAACCGGGAATAATGTAATACCATCACTTAGTTCTCACTAGGTGAATTAGTTTTCTTTCCTTCACGTCATAAAACATGTTTTTACTGAGAGATAATTATCAAACACGTGGAAAAAAGAGCTGACATTAGTTTATGGACGGAAATAAAATGACGGTCCTAGAAGTAATAATTACATTTTTGAGAGCCCCAATGTGTTCAAACCTGAAATGCAAAGTAACGGTTACCCGCATAGATAAAGGAATATGTGAGAGTGAGTGAGAGCGTCCGTCACTCGCCCACATTCAAATGAACCAAACGAGCGACGATAGCGGGCGAGCTGGACTGACCATAGCCTCGAGGGGGTACATTCTAGTGTACCAGGTGAAGTTGGAGGTGCCAGCTGCTCGTATGTGCACACACTCACACACTCGCAGCTAGAAGACGTGTCTGGCTCGAGAGATGTTAACAATGGCTATGTCTTCAAATCACGGCTTCTTGGCTATCATTTCCCACTTCTGGGGCTACATACTTCGATATTAAATCAAACAGAAATACATTTGGGTTATTTATTTGGGGGATTGTTGTTTAAAAACAAAACGTAATATATAAATACAGTTCACTGTGATGAAACGTTTGGGCACTCTGATTCTTATACCTTTGAATTCCCCACTCAGGACGAACATATCCACTGTAACAAACCATTGTTAGACATGACCTTGCGTATATAAATTGTTGGACATGTCTAATGTGGCTACTTTCTAAAATACGAGTAACAACAAAAGTTGTATTTGATTTTAGAAAACACTCTAAAGTTGAGAGTAAAGAGCGATACTTAATATAAGATATAAGATTTTGATATTACTTTTTTTAATATATTGGTTCAAGTTACAATATTGATACAATTGACAATATGATAGTAATAGAAATTAAAATTATATATGGTAAATTGAAAACCCAGAATATAAGAAATCAAGAAGTCTCGAATAGATTGAAATGAGTGTTTTAAAAATAGAAAACCAAATGTGAATATACTGTTATGAAAGTGAGATAATATAGTAGAGTTTTGATAAAAAAAAAGATTTTGGTGATTGAAAACTTGGATAAAATCTTTTATAATCTAGTTGTTGAGTAATTTAATTTTGATTATTTTGATTGATTTCAGTAAGGTTCTTGAAAAAGTTAGAATAGAATGACAATTTTTTTTTGAAAAAGACATTTTTTTACTAACTATCATAAGTGAGGCTTGTAAAAATTAATAAAATAATTTCCTTTTCAAACAATGTTTTCTAATTCTATTCTAACTTGTTCAAGAACCTAATTGAAATCAATCAATATAATCAAATTAAATTTCTCATCAAATAGAATATAGCATTTTTAATTCAAGTTTTCAATAGCTATAACCTTTTTATCAAAACTTTATTATATTATCTCACTTGCATAACTTTGTATTTACATTTAGTTTCTATTTTAAAAAAACTAGTTTCAATTTAAGACTTCTTAATTTATAATACCATGGGTTTTCAATTTACAATATTTAAATTGAGTTTATATTATTAGCATGTTGTCAATTGTATCAATATTGTAACTTAACCAATATAATTATTATTAAAAAAGAAATATCAAAGTCTTATATCTTATAAAAGAATAAGTAATTGTTATTTTTGTATCTAAAGATACATTTACTTAGAAATGGCCGCCACAAACGAATGCTACACAGGTTTATCTATAGAATCATTTCCTTGTACAAAAAGTTTTGCAAGAAATTGTACACATCGATTGCATTCAAGTTTTACCTAAATACTGATCACATGGCATATGCGATTGAATACAATTTTGTAAGCAATGAGATAATATCTATGCTTTTGGTGGAATAATAACAGATAGTGAATAAATCATTGATAAATATATTGCGATTATTCTTTATATTTACTATTGATGCCTAATAAATACGTTATCGTTCATTCAATTAGTTCACGTCTGGCAGATAAGGTTAACTATTGTTAAAAATCCAAAAGTTGTACAGCAAAAATGGCCGGTATAGGTATTCCCTGAAATTGTATACAATAAGTTGTGCAAAGCAGATCTTGTACAGTCTTTGGTGTTCATACGGCACCATCTTTAGGTTATAATTTCTTGTACAACTTTTTGAGCAATAAGTTGTGTCGTGTTGTACCGGGCTTTACAGGTGGCGGCCGCTTGCGTCTGTCGTCAACGGCTCTGGCCGCAACGGCCCTACACCTCTCGAAGTAGTCAGCCGCACCCGCACGTGTGTTCTTAAAACTATTCTCTAGTATTGTTAAGGGTTTTAGTCAACACGAATGATTCAAAAGTATTTTTAACGGTGATAAATATCAAAATTTGGTGAAAATATTGGCAAAACTTTCATCACTGTAATAGCTAATTTTTCATCACAAGTGTTTCAGTACTGAACGTGATCAATCTTGCGATTGGTTTGTTGCATTTCTCCCCTTTTGCCTGTTCCTAGGCCCAATTATTTTTGTAAAACTTTATACCTTCTTCTGCCAACATGGTCTGCTGTCTGATTCATGTATTTCAATCTTCTCTCCATCTTGAATTTCTCTCTTCCACATCATCTTCTATAACTATCTTCATCAAACTACTAAGCCTCCGTACATGTCCCACAATGTTAACTCTTCTTTGGTGAGTTCTTTTCCACAGTTTCCTTCCTTCATTTGTTTTTCTTAGCACTTCTGTATTTGATCCCATCAACATTCTTCTGTATAACCACATTTCAAATGTATCTAATCGTCTCCTCTCAGTTAAATCAATGTTACATGTTTTACATCCATTAAGAGTGATAAGATACTTATCCTCGGTGAGTGTGTGGGCTAATTAGGCTAAACGATACGTCGAAGAACAAGAAGAAACTTAAGGTGGGATGGTAGAAAACGCGAGAAAAAGCCAGTGTTTTTACAGTTTTTATGGCAAAACACTTTATGGCCAAAATAAATAAAATATTGCTCCAGTACGAACATAGAATTTGATTTTATTCACATGAAAACATCAACATTTTAAAAATATCTGTTAAGGGTGTCCTAGAATTTAATGACAATTTTTTCTCTTCATTTAAAATGTTGTAATCTAATGCCGCAATGCTCTTGACAGATATTCAGGAACTGTTGATACCAACATGAGAATAAAATTAGACTCTGTGTTTGTACTGGATCGATATTTTATTTATGCTGTGGTCGAGGAATGAATGGGAGCGTACATCAGAGGACAGAGTCACGTTTTACCAAACTGTGATATATTTATTTAGACTGTGTTTTTTGTAAATAGAGCTTTCCAATCTTTGCCGTGACATAATTTATAAAGTATATACATTGCCACCAGTCGGCAGAATAAAAACCTGTCCAATATAGTACAATGAGGAGACTGGCGTCTACAGGTGAGGACTAGTGAGTGGACTAATGTATCCAGGTGAGGACTAGTGAGTGGACTAATGTATCCAGGTGAGGACTAGTGAGTGGACTAATATATCCAGGTGAGGACTAGTGAGTGGACTAATGTATCCAGGTGAGGACTAGTGAGTGGACTAATGTATCCAGGTGAGGACTAGTGAGTGTGTTTGGGACTAGTACGTGTATACCAGAGTGTTTGGGACCAGTGAGTGTGGTGATTTGTGAACGTCCTGTGGCCTTCCGTTCATTTTACAACCTTTCGTTTTTCAAATACACCTTTTTTAGGACAATAAAACTAATGCTAAATTAATTTGCTTCCGAATCCTATTTATATATAGCGTAACTAAAATTTTAATTGCTCACTTAACGTAGAACTTAAGAGTAATACATTTAAATCAAGCTTGTCTCACTTTATTTATTGAACTAAAATGTACTCTTGAAGCTGCTTGGCAGCATTCTTTTGTTTCCTGTCAACTTGTTTTTATAACGGATGTGTGTAATTCAGCGTCTTGCTTTGCTATTTCTTCACGTTATACGCATAATTATGTACTAATTACTCTAGTAAGATAGGGATGAGGAGAGTTCAATCTAGTAGTGTGCCCGCATTTGTGTGGAGGAAGAGTGGAAAACCAGTTTTTAAAAAACACCCTAAGTGCACCCAACTGTGATTCGAACCCTAATCTCCTTGTCATCGGTAGTCTAGTTTAAAACGCGAGTGAAGCGTTGGACCATGTGATCGCCAAAATGGGGAGGACATAAATAAAAATGCCGATTTACGTTACTAACTTTTCCAAAAAATTCATAACGAGAACATAATCTTTTTTTATAATCATTAGAGGCTTATATAGGAATTGTCTTATATAATGTTGTGTTTATATTTAATAAGTATTGTGTATAGTTTTCAAGAAGTTAGTACAAAAACGAACAATATGTCAGCACATCACGCTGTCGCCGAATAATAATAATTCAACATGGTCATTCACTTGCACACACAATGCTCGTCTTGACTGACGTATACAGTAAATACTGAAGAGTGAGAGCGCTTTTAAATACCTCGGTGCGTTCGCTTGGTAACAGTCCCTTAGTCTCTAACAATGTTACCTTGGAAACATTTCACTAGTTTCTAACAATGTTACCTTGGAAACAGTCCATTAGTCTCTAACAATGTTACCTTGGAAACTGTCCATTAGTCTCTAACAATGTTACCTTGGAAACTGTCCATTAGTCTCTAACAATGAGTGGACTCTGAGAGAATGATTACTGTAGGAATACTTTCTAACAGAGAATATGAAAGTCATATTATAATGTAGAATAATTATGTTGAAAATGTGTATTTTATAGAACCTTTTAGGGTAAAATAAATGGTGGACTCATAATAATTAGTGTTTAAAACATTTATTTGCTTGGGTTGTTTAGAGGAGATAAATCTTTAGATATTCGTAATAAATGTAGAGAAAATATAAGTGTCCTGGGGTGATCCTCACGGAGCAACTGATGACAACACTGATAGTTCAATGAGAAGGGAAATGGTGACTGTAAGAAGCAGGAGTGGCGTCAGTTACGAACGATGTGTTTCGAAGTTATGAAGTAGATTTATTGTTTTAGACAAAATAATTGTCAGCATCTAGCTTCTTAGCAATCACTCTTGAGTTGGGATGGTAGTGGATGTGAGAGAAATTCGGTGGTTTTGCAGTTTTTATGACAACACGTGTGTGTTTATTTGCCAAAATAGATAAAATATTGCTCCAGTACAAACATAAAATTTAATTTCCTTCAGAACAGTTGTTGAATATCTGTCAAGAATGTCCTGAAATTTAATGACAACTTTATGTCTACATTTAAAAAGTTTCTCATCTAATGCCGCTATGCTCATGACAGGTATTCAACAACTATTGAAATCAACATGTGAAGAAAATTAAACTTTATGTTTTTGCTGGAGAAATATTTTATTTTTATTAGTCAAAAAAGTTTTGCCATAAAACTGCAAAAACACTGACCTGTTCTCGCGTCCATCTCCATCCCACCTTAACAGTGTGTATATTTAAAAAAAAGTTAATATTGTGACAGAATTTTTGATAAATGCTCTCCCATCGTACGTGCTCTCATTTATAATTGTTCCTACCATAGAGCATCACTCACCTGTATGACAATACACTCGTAATGGGGCAAGGATGACATGGTTTTAAGAGGGGCATAGGTCCTAATGAGGATCTGGAACCCAGGTTTTGTTTTCTATCGTAGGTCTCCATGTGTGTTTGACATGTGTTGTGCTATAAATATAACTATATCATTTTGGTCCTGAAATGTGTGATGTAGATATAGCAGTAAGTGCTACGGTTCCAAATAATGTTAACGGTTTACATAAACAGGGAACTGAATGGATTACAACGCAATAATTGATTGGATTGGATTGACAACTCTCCAAATGTTGACCATGTGCTTGTGACATTGCAGGGTGGACTGGGACTCAGGGAGATATCTTGGTGGACTGATAGAGGTGGACTGGGACTCAGGGAGATATCTTGGTGGACTGACAGAGGTGGACTGATACTCAGGGAGATATCCTGGTGGACTGGCACTGAGGGAGATATCTTGGTGAACTGACAGAGGTGGACTGGGACTCTGGGAGATATCTTGGTGGACTGATAGAGGTGGACTGGGACTCAGGGAGATATCTTGGTGGACTGACAGAGGTGGACTGGGACTCAGGGAGATATCTTGGTGGACTGACAGAGGTGGACTGGGACTCTGGGAGATATCTTGGTGCGCTGACAGAGGTGGACTGGGACTCTGGGAGATATCTTGGTGGACTGACAGAGGTGGACTGATACTCAGGGAGATATCCTGGTGGACTGACAGAGGTGGACTAGGACTCAGAGAGATATTTTGGTGGACTGACAGAAGTGGACTGGGACTCAGGGAGATATCTTGGTGGACTGACAGAGGTGGACTGGGACTCTGGGAGATATCTTGGTGTACTGACAGAGGTGGACTGGCACTGAGGGAGATATCTTGGTGAACTGACAGAGGTGGACTGGGACTCTGGGAGATATCTTGGTGGGCTGACAGAGGTGGACTGGGACTCAGGGAGATATCCTGGTGGGCAAGTTTGATTAGGGATACCGTTCCTTCTTTAAACTAAAATAAAGCTAAATATTCACTTATTACAATTTAATAAATTTTAATCCAAGGTTTTACTTAATTTCTCTCAGGGTGCTCAGAATACTTCATTTGTGAAGGATATTATTTTACATGGTCAGCCACACCTTTGTTTCTTGGTGTTTTATATATTTTATAATTTCTTAAGCGAACAATAAAAACATTTGTTTAGTGAGTCCGAACTGTTATCTTTGTATTCCACACAATTGGTGGGTGGGTGGGATCATTTCACCCACCTCAATATATCATGATAAGATTCACAGCTATTGGTTAGCAATTTTACTAATTTCAGTAGAAAGTAGAAACTTGGTTGTAAGTGAACTGAATGACGTAATAATATATTATAATGTAACTTAAATTACTTCAGGTTAATAATAAGCTAATTGTTGAATATCTGTGACGAGCATAGCGACATTAGATGACAGACTTTTTAAGTGTTGAAAAAACTTGTCATTAAATTCCAGGACACCCTCAACAGATACTCAACAACTGTCGATATCACTGTGTGAAGAAAATTAAACTCTATATTTCAACCGGGAATTATTTGATTTATTTTGGACAAAAAAAGTTTGATATTAATAGAGCAAAATTAGTGCTCTTAACTCAGGTATTCTAAGATCCCACCTTAAATACCATCATAATTGTATCCCCGGGCCCATTTGAAGCTGCCACTACACCACTGTCCACAAGTACTAGAAGCACACACCTATTGGAAGTTGCCAGTCCACCACTGTCCACAAGTACTAGAAGCACACACCTATTGGAAGCTGCCAGTCCACCACTGTCCACAAGTACTAGAAGCAACACACACCTATTGGAAGCTGCCAGTCCACCACTGTCCACAATTACTAGAAGCACACACACCTATTGGAAGTTGCCAGTCCATCACTGTCTACAAGTACTAGAAGCACACACCTATTGGAAGCTGCCAGTCCACCACTGTCTACAAGTACTAGAAGCACACACCTATTGGAAGCTGCCAGTCCACCACTGTCCACAAGTACTAGAAGCACACACCTATTGGAAGCTGCCAGTCCACCACTGTCCACAAGTACTAGAAGCACACATCTGTTAAGATGTCTCCACGTATAAGAATCAGTAGGGTTCATTTTCGATGAGCCAAATAAGAGTTGTTGTTGAAAGAGTGGTAGTAAGTAGTTTGGAAGTGGATTAAATTGTGATTTTCATGACTCGACACATACTGTATATTGTATACAAAGAGTGCTTCCCGCCAGTGCTTCTTGACCTTGTTGGCTGTAAAACTGATAGGAGTGTTTTAATATTATAAAACTACTATAAATGATCATATCGTTGGGTCATTCCCCTCAACTTGGTTCAATTCCTCGCATTACAGGAATTGGTATAAAGTCGTCCGACAATTTGTAGAATCTAGAAATTCTACCTGTGGCGCACCCAAAAGGGGGGGAGGGTGCAAATGGGGAAGTCCCCACACCCTATAATACCCAAATAGTTTTAATAAAAACTTAAAATACATCAATTTGAACTATAAAATCTAGCACTGAAATGTGTTGAATGAATTTAATCTACATTTTTTAGTCTAATAGGCAACTAAACTAATTTCAACAATTTGCCAAGCGAAAACCACTTCAAAGAGCTACTATAGGCATCTAAATTTCAAAAAATGTCTAAGGAATGACTCCACCAAATAGCTTCTAGGTAGATCCAAATTTGTTATTCTTGATTTTACTAACCACTCCTTTCACCCTCTCATCTCCTCAAAAATTTAATTCTGGCTACAGCCTTGTTTGTTTGAACCCTCCTCCCTCCAACCACCAAAGTAAATTTTTGGGTGCTTCTGATAGTAAAAAAGTTTGTGTTAGACTGGATGACTCAGAGCTTTCAAAACAGATATATAGATAGATAGATAGATAGATAGATAGATAGATAGATAGATAGATAGATAGATAGAGCACGTGTGTCTCTTAGGTAACATTAATATGGCCTACATGTTAATACACACTGACAATTATGAATACTAACATATTAGGATTTTTCACCTTCTTACAAGAACTAACCTTATTCTCAAAATTATGTCAATCATTAGATAAAAATAAAATCTAAATAATTTTTAGAAGTTGTTTGTAATAATCGTTCACATTCAAGCTTATTAAATATGGCGGTCGTCACAAAAATTTTAGTTAAAAATGATGATAGCTTTATTTATAATAGTTGTTAAAGTTGTACCAATGGTAAAAAAAAAGTAATGAAAAGTCAATACTGACAAAATAAGATCAAGTGTACGTAAAAAATAATTTTCTGTGTGGGGGGAGGTGCCATCTTGAATTCTGAGAGTAGTCCAAGGGTACGTTCGTGGTACCTGCCATTTGCTGAAGCTTTACATATAACCCTTTATCAATATAAACAATAAAACAAACATAGGACAAGCATGCAGACCTCTGTTCAATGTGTTTCTTGGATGATTCTTAAAACCAATATTGTTGATCTGATTATAAGATCATTTAAATAAGGTATTTCTCCTTACCTGCTGAGGATCTTGCAGGTACTTGCCCAAAGTACACACTTCTAATGTGACCTCCTTGCGGTTTTCTAAGGAGTCAGTAGGGACATACAGCGCTTCACTCAGGAAGTAGGATTCTGTGCTTGTCAATCTGAAATACAAACACAAGACAAGTCAACAGATTTCCTCCTACATGGAGAACATACTATCACCAAAGATGGCAATTGCTCCAACCAGGACTTGCAAAGACATTCAAGAAAAGTAGTTAGAGTGTGCAAACCCTTGGAACTTCTATTATTGTGCTGTATTTTAGTGGATGTATAACAATATTTCTGAGCAAGAGGTCATCCTTTAAATGTATCTTACGTAGCTTTTTACGATTTGGTAAAATATATTATTTTAATCGTTAATTATTAATAGACTAAAGGATTGGTAGGTAACAAAGCGAGTTAAATGAAATTTTATGATACTTTAATTGCAGCAAGAATAGTTGCAACATATCATGAGTAAATGATATATAAACGGAAATATAAGATACATTTTATATTTCTATTTTCTGATAGTTTTTTTCACTAATATTTTGTCTCGCCTAAATATTGATTAAAAAAACCTTACGCAAAATTTATTCTGATTCTCCCCTTTCCCCCTGTCGTAAGGAAACTTATCCCACTCCCCAAACCCCTAATTAATTTAAAAATAGCCCCTAACATTAGTTATTTATCTTCCAATAAAATGTGTATTAAGATTAACCCGAGTTAAGTAGGGTTTGTGGTAGTTTATAAAGTTTAGTTTCTGTCGCCAATCTTTCTTCAAGTAGCGTATCTCAAATAACGAACATAGCTTCGATTGTCTGCCTCACTATAATTGTGGATTATAATATCTTAATAAAGAAAATAGATAAGGTTCATTTAGGTTTAGTAAAGCTAGGTAACGTTGGGTTAACTCGGTCTAGATGGGAAGAGTCTTGTAAAAATTAGTCAAAGTTTTAACAATTTGATTAATTTAATATTATCTCAATTAATTTAAACTAACAATCTATGTATTAACTCGTAGGCTATAATGACGATATGTAATTGTTTTGGGAGATTTTAGCCACTTTTTATCGAGGTATTATTACGGTTTTGTTATAAAAACAAGTAGATCTACATAATAATGAAATCAAGAGATGACAATTTACTGTACCTATGTACGCCTTATGTAAGTACACCCTAAAGTTTCCTAAAGTACGAGCAAGGCAAATTTTGGTCTAAACGTGTAAGAAATGTACCTCCGAGCTGCACGACGTGAGGTTACACTACGTAACTTACCCAGGCTTTAGCCAAGTTTCATATTTCTATGTTATTGGTTTGGAGTTTCCCGAATATGTGGTCTTATGGTCTAAGACATCAGGCTAGAAACAGATGTAAAGTAAAAATAAATGACTTGTTTTAAAGAAACAGAGCCAAGTTGTTAATAATGTGGTCTTCCTTAGTAAATGTGTAGAGATTCAGCTTTATACATAGCTTGGTTTAGTAGTTACATGACACAGGGATCAAGGGGTTCAAGACATCAGGTTCACAAAAGTTTAAAATAAGTCCAAGGTTCAAACTGTTAAGTTTGCTAAACGCAATATGCAAAGTTTCAGCTCCCCGAGTTTCTTAGTTTTCTAGCCACTCGCATTGGTGGCTCTGAGTGAGAAAGTCATCTGTTTGTCTGAATACTTAATTATCGATGTAATTAATGTAAGATTAAATCAAATAAATATGTTTTCTACTAATGTGAACACGAAACAATCAAGCAAAACAAAATATAATTTATCTTTGTATTTCAGATTAAACGTATTTTGTAATATTACTCTTGGATTGGCAGTCGATTTTATTTTCAGTCACAATGTCCGACACAAAATGTCCGTAGCCAAAATGTCGAATTTTCCTGCATCCATTTACAAAGTGTCCACGCTGTTAATCGATCCAATGCAAAAATGTGTTAAGCCAAAAAAGGTCCAGTGTATCAATCAACTACAAAATGCTGAGTTTACACAATGTCCATGCTTTAAAGGAAAAAAAGGTCCAGTGTTGAACATCAAATCCTTCAATCTAAGGGCCCACGTTGAGCTTCAGATAGTAAGATAGTACAGCGCGGAGACACTGATTAAACATGTTAGTTTCTTTATAATGGTTGTATCGTCGTGCGATATTATCTATTATAGACTGGTCGGTGATAAACTTATTGCTTGGAGGGTATCTTATTTTAACATGGCCTGCATTAATTTGTGCTATCACATTTTGTATATCATTTTGTTCTCGCCTAATGTTGTCACGAAATCTCCATATGATGACTGGAATGTTGAGTGAAATCCTTCCACTGTATTATTGGTTCTCTGATGTCAATGAAGCGTAAGCTCAAACACATTCCATACAGGCGGAGGAAATCTTGGGGCACTGCTCTTTGACGTACTCGTGCATGTCGACCTCTGACATAACCTGCAAGATCAAGTAGCTCTTCAGGAATGCCATCAAACAGATGACCAAAGGTAACTAGTAGGCGATGTAACCCAGTGGAACTGAGGGTAGTGCAATTAGCTCCTGTATCTGTTGACTATAAATGGGTTCATCTAAATTAAGATATCCATCCTGTAAACCTAAGCTTACTATTTTCCTGTTCAGCCTGTGTAAAATGAAAGAGACATCATCCTCTGATGGGACTGTTGAGAAATTGTGATATGCTGCATTCATGTTTGTGACTTAAAAATCCAACATTACTGTATTTGGCTGAATCACTGCCTGCATCTTAAATTGCTCATATATCCGATTATACATGTAATCAGTTTTTCTGACAATAAGGACAGATATAAAAGGAAATACGTTGCTGTGAATAATTCGGATGACAGTTAAAACTTTCATAAACTGCAGGGGATCCGTTTTAAATGCCTCTTATGTATATGTCTAGTTGATATACAAAGATATTTCACATTTCGAGTTGTCGAAAACAAAATTAATCTATTCGCATCTTCCTGGCCCGAGTCCGATATTAATAAACGCTCTTCGTGTAGAGTAACTTCGTAGGGTGGCGGTATTGGAATGTCTCTAAAGCTCACAACGTTCCGTTGTTGACTCCTGTTTTGTTACTTATTTACAGTTCTAATTGTTGTAAGTGTTTTACTCACTTCAATATCTGCTAGATTGACTTCATGTCTGTGAGTTCGACTGCCATCTTATAGCACTATGATATCTTCAAAGTTATCGTTAGTTACGCAGTGAGCATTGCATGTTTGTCGGCCAATACAACACTATTTCATTTAGGTTTTTTGAAAAAAAATGATACGTGTATTCTTTTGAGAAGTAATGACAGCCATGTTGAAGGCTGAAATGATTTTTACTTTATTTTTTTGTTTAAGGATGGACTGATAGTATTTTTTCACTTGAACTGTGATTTCTATAGGTTTAACAACAAACAACATCAGTTCTATAACAATCACACAATAATGCACAGCAAATGTAGATTATTGACATAAAATATAGGAAAATCATATATATATATATATATATATATATATAAAGGTTTAAAATACTTTTAAAAGAAACACTTATTTGCTTCTACCATTAAACTAACTGCTTTCATCATTATAACTGACCTCAAGTTCAGTTAACAACTCGCATCGGAGTGTACGTTAACCTGGTCTGGGCATGAAGGTACATTTCCTCTAAATTCTACCTTCCTCATTATTATCCAACATGTGTGGATAGAAAGCCTGGACATTAAGTATATTTGTTCTGATATATTATTTGTGGTTGGTTTGGAGAGCGAGTGGCTAGGAGCCAAAATCACCCCAGGGAGGAGGACAACATTGACGAGCCAATGAAACAACAGTGATATCTAAACTGATGCAACTATTGGAGGAATAAATAAGTACTAACCTTAAAATACCTTTTTTGCAAGAATTTGGCGTAATATTTCAAATATTAACCATGGCAAAGCTTATGAGGTTGTCTAACTAAATAAATTAAACACATGTGTGCTGTCAAATCAGAAATTAGATTTAATCTCTTTTCACCTAGGGCTACTTGAAATTAAAATTCATTAAATTGTGACTATGAGTTAAGTGTTTTATATTATTACTATTATATACGCCATGTGCATTATGATGAAAAGTCAAAGCTAGAGATTGCAAGTATTTTCAAATGTGAAATAAGCATGCATGCATATCTTTTAATTTAATGTTCATAAATCAAACAAAGAGAACTTCTTTGTTGGCGATGTATACAAACCTGTATACCGTGAAGGTAATTAAAAAGCTAGGTCTGCCTCAGGCTGAGTTGTAATGTATTGTAACATGCTTGGAATCTTGTTCTCAAGGTAAGACGGGAGCAAAGTACAAAGTAATACATATTATATTAACTCCAACCCACCTCAACAACATGTCACAAGTGCGTGATGCAGAGGGCAACAAAAAGTTGCATCCTACTACAGAAGACCACACAGATAAGACAACATTAATTAGATTATTATTATTATTATTATTATTTAATGGTGTGGCTTAATTCATATCTGCAAACCTTTTAATTACAAATAGCATGTCTACATATTATTAGAACACAATCTTGAATTTGACAAAGTGTAACTTTTTCTAAATTAAGTTGACACCATATTATGTATGTTTTATATCATTAGTGTATGCATTTTAATACTGTATTAGCTCCATTATTATAATTTTTTAATTAATAGTTTTTATTTTATCGCTGTATTTAACAAGGTATTCATGACTATTTCTCTAATGACACCTTTAACATCAAAGTTATATATATTTATATTTGCATGTCTAGGCTACATCCCTCGTGGCCCAGTTGGCGGGAAGATCAGCTGGTACTAATGTACCGCTGTCCAGGAGACGCCCGAATGTACTAATAGGACATACTTTCCGTGGAGGGTCCATCCATGACCCGATGATATGAGGGGATGGCAATAGTGGATATGAGGGCGTGGAACCAGTGGAAACTCTTTAATTAACTTAAGCTTAACCAAACAAACCCTGCTGATAGTAGGGAGAATTCTCCTTTCGGGAAAAATTATTACTATGGCACTGGCAGTTTCCTGTCGCCATAGCATAGCGACCACAGTATAAGGAATATGTTATAGAAGGACTGTATGATGATACGTTATTACTTAAAGAGTTTCCTGTCACCATAGCATAGCGACCATAGTATAAGGTTTTTTTATTTATCACCACGTGTTACCAATTCTGGTTAAACATCTGAGTACTAATTGCCCTATTGAATGGGGATGATGAGGAAGGTTGAATTTAGAGGAAGTGCTCTCGCATTTGTTTTAAAATTTCGAACATTACGATCTTAAGACCTCACTCCTTTGTCCTCATATTATTACCTAAGATCATCGGTGATTGGATTTGATGCGAGTACATTTAACTAGTGCCGTAACTAGGCAGGTGCTATGGAACTAGGATGAAAGGTGGACCTGAAATGGAACTAACAAAAAAAAGTCAATTATTTTCAAATCTTAACTGTCTCCGTGTGGTTGGTATGTCGGTGAACCTAGTACCTCAAGTGTGCCTAGGCTGCCCATCGCGTTATCTAGCGGCGAGTGGTGAGTTCATTGCTCAGTCCCTAGGCGCCCTCGTCACAGTCTGCTTACCAACTTAGGAATGAATTTTTGGAATAGATGAATACTGCTGAGTTAATAAAGTCACTATTAAGTGTAACAGATATTTAAATATGTACGAGCTCGCATGTGAAATTCAAAGCTTAAGTTTAAAGCCTCGACACTAACACACAACATTGAAGCTACATCCTCCCTTGATATTCTACCGGCTCTTCATCACTTTGGACCGAGTCGTATGCTGTTTCCTCTCCGAATATGTCTCACTCTTCCTGTTTCTACTGCTTCGTGTGAGAGAAGTTTCGGCAGGTTAGAATTAACTAAGCCTTATTTAATACCAACTATAGGACACGAACGACTATCCAATAGTTCCGTAATTTCGGGCTAATATTATCATTATCATCATCATCAACTGTTTCCAGCCTGTGGCCGGGTCAATTTAGTAAAATGCCTCCATCTTCCTCTCTCCTTCCACCACTCTTCCTCCTTTAATCTTTTCCAAACATCTCCTCTCCCCTGAACACTTTCTGTTATCTGCTCCTCCCACCACTTTTTCCTACATACCTCGTTTCCAACATTTTCTTTGGCATCCTCTCTTTCTCCATCATTACCTGTTCATACCATCTCAGGTTTGCTTCCTCTACTATATCATGTACTCCCTGTACCCCGACTCTGATAAAATATCGTTAAAGATATTAGTTATGATAATGTAATCAATGAATTTGCTTGGATGAAAGTCAGAAAAGTGTAATTAAAATAACGATTTTCAATTATAAATACATGTTAATGAGCTTTTATTTTTCTTGTGCAGGCTACACAAACGTTATTTATAAACAATTGTTATATTGTATTTATGTTATTATTATTATTATTATTATTATTATTATTATTATTATTATTATTCCTCCAAACAAACATTAAGGTTGGGTGCTAGTGAGAGCGAATTTAGTGCGCTAATTTTGCAGTTTTTATAGCATAAACATTTTTTGAACAAAATAAATCTAATATTTCTTTTATAGAAACATAGAGTTTAGTTTTATGCACGCGCTAATCTCAACAGTTTTTGAATGTCTGTTATGAGCATGGTGGAATTTGGTGACAAACTTTTTAAATTAAGAGAAAAAGATGTCATTAAATTCCAGGACACATCTGACAGATATTCAAGGACTGTTGAGATTAGCATGTGCAGAAAACTAAACTCTATGTTTCTATAGAAGAAATATTTGATTTATTTTGGCCAAAAATGTTTATGCTGTAAAAACTTCTAAAATACTTCTCTAAAATCACGCTCACTAGCACCCCATCTTAAGGGCCCCAGAAAGAAAACCTTGCAGAGGGCACATGAAAAGCGAGCTACAGTACTACGTTTAACACTAGACTTGACCCTTGAAACTGTCCTGGCCGTAAAGATGCGCGTTGTATCATTTTTTACCAAACACAGAGCACGGCTGACAATCAGACAGATGTAAATAACCACGTGTTGAGGGCGGGACCCTTAGCGTCAGCTTTTGTCTGCTCGCGGGTAGTAACACAAAACAAATGAAAATGTAATTTTAAGATCTCGAGTACAGTTCAACCAAAACCATTTACGACCCCACTGGGGATTCGAACCAACTTCCTTCCCATCAGTTGAAAATATCACGCCTGATCCGGTATTCGAGCTAATAGTCTAAACCTAGCAACCAACCTTATTTTTATCACCTCATCCTACTACCTGTTCAGGTTGTACGCATATGTAATAACTACGCTAGTGAGTTAGAGATAAGGAATATTTAATTTAGAGAAAGTGTGACCGCATTTGCGTGGAGGAAGAATGGAACCATATTTTGGAATAAAAAGCTCAATACTCCTGACCGGTATTTGAACCCCGATCTCCCTCCCATCGGGCGGCCATTCTATCACGAGATTGACGCCTTAAACCAGACGTGTTAAACTCGTTTGGCCTTAAGGCTATATTGAACATTGAAAATAACGAGGAGGCTGAATTTCACAAAGTTCAATATTGTCACCATCTTAAATGAAAGAATCGCAAGTTTAAAATACTAAATATAACAAAAATAAAATGAATACTATACTAAATGTTAATCAAATGGGTGAGTGGCTTTAGATCTTTTGTTGAAGTCACCTTCAAAATAGATGACGTATGCATATCTGTAATATGCTCGCTCGGCCACACTGATTGTGTGCTGACAAACATTGCACATATTTGGTGAGCAAATTTAACCAATTTTGGGGCTAGATCTTTGGTGAGTAATGATTAAAATTTGATACACCAACCTCTCAAATGCTAGATTTTACCAAATAATGACCAATTTCCAAATTTCATCATCTCAAATGTTGTATTACTACAACGTTTATAAAAAGAAGAAATTGGGCCACATTCTATGTTGGCGCATCAAAAGGTCGGCATCATGAATAGGACCACACGTGTCGCAAGTTTGACATTCCTGCCACCAAAGCAGGTAAACAACCCTATTCAATTTGTTTTAAGTATACTCAAGTCTTCTTATTAACGTATAGCTCTAAGACCAAATACCCGCCTCTTTGAATGAAGGAAACAATCACATCTTTTCATTTGACTCTCATTCAGAGTGAAAACAACCCAGTTTTATTGGGATGTCTAGCCTTTAATTATTATGAATGTTCAATTTTTATAAACCAAAAACACTTCACACAATTCTCCAAATAATACTTCAAGGCACGACCAGGTTCATATTGAAATATTAGGTTCACATTGAAAGACCAGGTTCACATTTAAAGATTATGTTCACATTGAAATATCAGGCTCACATTGAAATATCAGGCTCACATTGAAATACTAGATTTACATTGAAATAATAGGTTCACATTGAAAGACCAGGTTCACATTGAGATATTTAGGTTCACATTTAAATATCAGGCTTACATTGAAAGACTATGTTCACATTGAATGACTAGGTTCATATTAAAAGACTAGGTTCATATAGAAATACTAGGTTCATATTGAAAGAACAGATTCACATTGAAAGATCAGGTTCACATTAAAAGAACAAGGTCACATTGAAAAACCAGATTCACATTGAAAGACCAGGTTCACATTGAAAGAACAAGGTCACATTGAAAGACCAGGTTCACATTGAAAGACTAGGTTCACATTGACATAATAGGTTTACATTCACATAATATGTTTAAATTGACATAATAGGTTTACATTGAAAGAATTGATTCACAATGAAATACCAGGTTTACATTGAAAGGCCAAGTTCACATCGAAATAACAGGGTCACACTGAAAGAACAAGTTTACATTGAAAGATCAGGCTCACATTGAAAGACCAAGTTCACATTGAAAAACCAGATTCACATTGACAGACCAGGTTCACATTGAAAGAGCAGATTCACATTGAAAGACTAGGTTCACATTGAAAGACCAGGTTCACATTGAATGTCCTTGCAGGGGGCTCAAACTCAGCCTCTCCAAGCTGGGAATGTATGCCAATAAAGAAGCATAACTTGAGGGTAGGACAGAGCCAGCCGATAAAATCTTAGCCCTTCACGGAAGAGGGTTGACTTAGGAAAGACTGTACTGCCATTTGCTTGAGGAGGGGAACTGAAAACTCACCCCTAAAGTAACCACCACAGGGATGCAATCAAAGTACATTTTGGTGTAGGTTTGTTTATATTCACTTAAAAATGCACTTATCTTTCAAATAGGGGAAAAGTGCCTAAAATGGTATACTCAGATAAAATGGTATAGGTGCATTTTCTCGCAAGTACTGCTATTTTTTTTTCAAATTGAGGGTATTGAGTTATTCCTTAGTTAGAATCATTGATACTCTGTAAATGGCTGACCTGTGCAGAAGGTGTTTCTGAAGTTATTAAAGAAAAATTGAAAAGTTGCTTAGTAAAATATATTTTTTGTTATCTTTCATTGTTAACAAACACATTGAAGGGTAAGTAATTTTACTGTAAATATAATGAGTGTTACTTCAAGTGTAATATGCAGTATTTATGACGTAAAATTGACCATAAATTATTTAATATTCTTGGTACAATATTTTATTATTTCATAGTTAGCAATGTTGGGTAAAATGGCATACCACTGGTAAGGATAAAATGGCATAGTGTGTCATTTTACCCTAGGTAGCGTCTTAGTTATTTAAATCAATCATTATCCTGCTAAAATAAATGTTTCTTACTGTAATTTGTTCACCAAATTATATTTTTAATATTTGAAATAGTTACTTAAATTATTTTTAATATTAAATTCAAATATTTTGTGCGAAGATGGTTGTGACTTACGTCAGAAAGACAAAAAGGCAGTCATGGGAAGAGCAAGCAATGCAACGGGCTATTGATGTGGTAAATAATGGGGAAATGGGTTGGCTTCGGGCATCTAAACTGTTTGGAGTACCACAAACAACTTTAAGAAGGCGGGCCAGGAATAAAAACAAGCAGATTCAAGGTGTTAGCAAGGGTTTGGGTTGATTCAAGTCCACATTTGACCAAGAATCAGAACGTGAATTGGCTGGCCTTGCTAAGAGGGAAAAACATTTTGTGTGCGATATTTGCAAGCCATGATAACTACATATAAAACAACAAAAGTCATAATAGAAGGTTTAATTTGTATGTTTAATGTTTTTTCTGTGTAAGATTAAATGTATGCCATTTTACCCATACAGTATGTATAAAATAGCACAGTGCTATATTTTGTATTTTAATTTTTTAACTAATAAATATATGTATTACTGATGTTTTTTGGTGTTCATTTGAAATATTATATATCATAGTTTCTAAAAAGTTAGAAACAATTAATTTCAGAAGAATATTCTAGAAGAAATTTCAAAACTTAAAAATGGTATGTCATTTTAGGCACATTTCCCCTACATTTGTATTAACACAAAACGTAAAGTGAAGGTAGAATTTAAAATGCACCCTCGTTTGCGTGGGGAGGTAGCTTGAAAACTTGTAAAAAAATCTAGATGGAGTTACCTAAATGTTGACTCAATTCAATGCACTCAACTCATAACATAGAATTTGAGACAAGGTTGGCTTTAAAAAAAAGTATCATAATTTGCGTGTGAAGAGATTGAAAACCTATACAAAGAATTTGAGGCAGAGTGAATTAAAAATAATTATACTCATCTTCAAAACTAAGTCGCCCTCTTACAAAAAACACATGACTTTATTTAAAAACAAATTATGGAGCCATACATTATTTCAAACAAAACATTATAACATTCACGAAAGGGTATAATTGAGGTCCCCAATAATATACCACAGCCTCCTCTTCCACTCTTTAATACAATATTATTTATATCAAGTCTACACCGCACATTTGCTATAGCGGGTATCATTCATACATTATTTTGTTATTACTTATTAGCAACTGTATACAGGTGTTAATTGGATGTATGGCTATGTCTGTTGATTGGGTGTGTGTATGTATATGTTGATTGGGTGTGTGTATGCATCTGTTGATTGGGTGTGTGTATGTATCTGTTGATTGAGTGTGTGTATGTATCTGTTGATTGAGTGTGTATGTGTCTGTTGATTGGGTGTGTATATATATCTGTTGATTGGGTGTGTATGTATCTGTTGAATGGGTGTGTGTATGTGTATGTTCACAAGGTGGTTGCGTTGTGTGTTGATTGGGCAAGCCTAAATCTACACGTATAGGTGGAGTGCCTATGTTTGTTGAAGATATCATGTCTGTCTACACATGGGAAGCTATCATGTCTGTCTACACATGGGAAGCTATCATGCCTGTCTACACATGGGAAGCTATCATGCCTGTCTACACATGGGAAGCTATCATGCCTGTCACTGTCTACACATGGGAAGCTATCATATCTGTCTACACATGGAAAGCTATCATGCCTGTCTACACATGGGAAGCTATCATGCCTGTCTACACATGGGAAGCTATCATGCCTGTCTACACATGGGAAGCTATCATGCCTGTCTACACATGGGAAGCTATCATGCCTGTCTACACATGGGAAGCTATCATGCCTGTCTACACATGGGAAGCTATCATGTCTGTCTACACATGGGAAGCTATCATGCCTGTCTACACATGGGAAGCTATCATGTCTGTCTACACATGGGAAGCTATCATGTCTGTCTACACATGGAAAGCTAACAATCCTGCCTGAGAGGTCAGTGTTCGATTACAGCAGGCTACACTCGGGAAATTGTTATGGGTTTATATTTTGCGGCGAAAGTAGATCTAGTCCCACTCCTTATCACTCCTTCCAATAAAAACAGTTTGTACTTTATCTTCTCATCACTTGATATCAGAATGCTAGGAGATAATCTTGAAATCACTCCCCAGCAATAGTTAGTATTAATTAGGAAGTGGGGGTAAAGAGGGGAGGGTGTCTGTGTCAGCCGTTGGTCGCCTCAAAGAGGGGCTGGAGGGGAAAAGGAAGTGGGCCACGACGACTTGGATTAACGTCACTTCCGGGAGCAAAGGAACGCGCTACGGGACACCAGCGCTCCGCTGACAAGCAACTTAATATGATTGTGGATGAAACATGATAAATAATACTTTCCTACCTTTCCATGACAAACATTAATTTTATTTTACAGTTGACTTCCTTTTCGTTGTTCCTTCCCAAAAACTGCCATTAGTTTCTGTTGAGATGTTCAACTGTCTTGAGTGGGTTGGGGGAAGGAGAGCCTAGGCCAGCAGTTTTCATATTTCAATTATTTTAAACAAAATTAATTATACTGGACTTTGGTGCATATGCTTAGTGTGTAATAGTTTACATGTTATAATCTGAACATGTTTAATATTTGTCATCAATATAGTGGAATTTTATGACAAACCTTTTAGACGAAGAAAAAGCTTTCATCAAATCCTAGGATCCTCATAACAAACATTCCAAAAATTTGAAATTAAAATGTGTATAATATTTAACTAAACGTTTGTAGTGAAGCAATATTTTATTTACTATGTCAAAAAAAAAAATGTATAAGAAATGCAAAAAATACTTACCATAAGTCGTGTCCCACTTCTCGTAGCTAAGGTTGTGTTTGGAGTGAATTGATAATAACATAGTTTTTGCTACATTCTCTTGAAAATAGAGGATTATATGATGATACAAGAGCAGCTTATAAAATATCCTGATCAACGGCAGAGAACTCAAACATTCAGATCTCGTGTAAGGCTGTCAACTGTCAGATACTCGTTGATTAATTAGGCCTGCATCCAAGATCGAACCAAGGACTCCTGCGAATCCATTAGTTAGTACTCGGTCAGGAATAATCAAAATATAAACTATATATATATATATATATATATAGGCCTATAACAAATTATATACATTAACAATAATTGTAGTAATATATATTTTTTATTTTATTAAAGTAGTATCCAACAGTCGAGACATATAACAGTCTAGCACTGAACTAATAAAGAACAAGATATGGCTTGCAAAAAATAATTACATAGTGTTGGTCTACAAGTGATAACAATAAAACAAATTAATAACTAGTAATAGTAAAGATGGAACACAATAAAATAGATAATTAGATAGTAAGATTAATAACTTAGTTCACAATAAACAAATGGAAAGTACTTAAAAATAAGGATAGTCCTTAAAAAACTCTCTAGTCTTGGTCTTTCTTTAGTGATAAAAATGATATTCTGGAAATCTAGACTTGGGGCTGCTTGTACAAAGGCTGAGTTTGTAGGAGCTACTTATAGAAAGTATTTGAGGATTTCAAAAGACATTAGAGTGCTCAAGAATGCTCACATGTTCAAGGGCATGATGACAAGAAATTGTGATATTTAATGTGTTACAAACAAAAAGAGCATCTCAATAAAGTGTTGGTGATAATAAAGTTTGGAACCTCAAGATGTTTCAAATTCTATCATAATCCTTGTAAAAGCGGGTAAAAAGAATTGATCATAACAGGCAACTACAAATTTGCGATGAACACTCTTCATTCTGAGAGAGTTAAGGTGATGGAATTCCACGCCACACTAGAATAATCGAGCTTGGACCTCACTAAAGCCAAGTCCAACATTTGTTTCAATGTAGCCACGGATGTGGCGAGTGAGAAGTGAAATTCACCAATAAAAATTGAGGAACTATATTGCTTAGACGAACATTTAAAATAACAGTCTGTTAGAACAAGTTAATTCAAGACAAGTACATTTTAACTGCTCAGTTACAATTGCGTCAGATGCAAATGATGAACATTGTTTTTATTGAAAATGTAAGACAATCTAGTTTGCCATTTGACAATCCTTTAGCCTGAATGCAGAGATGAAATGAAGTGATGGAAAAGGGAGTGGAGGGGAGTATAAGATGGAAGGGTTGAGTCAGAGAATCCTTCCAATGATGTGCAGGAAGTATCAAGTTACAAACAGCACAAAGGTATCAGGAAAAAGTTTATTTTACTGTGAGGGCTGGTAAACTTAAATTCGCCAAATGACTAGTTCGCCACATGTGACGAGTGGCAACAGGGTTGCCCACCCCTGCTATAAGATAACCCCCAGAACATTCTATATAACTATCAAGTTAAAA
Source organism: Timema genevievae (assembly GCA_902155825.1). Taxonomy (NCBI): domain Eukaryota; kingdom Metazoa; phylum Arthropoda; class Insecta; order Phasmatodea; family Timematidae; genus Timema; species Timema genevievae. The sequence continues at coordinate 75,779 of CABFWO010002179.1, forward strand.
AATGAAAATAATAGGAGTGGTTTTTATGGTCAAAGATATATATATATAGTTTTGGATTTATTAATAAACATTCTGTTTTCAATAGAGCATCATAAAATATCATTTATGTCAGTTTGTTAATTTAAACAACCATCAAGTTAATTGATGGTTTTGATGATGATGATAATAATAATAATAACCTTTATGTTTATGTTAAATTATTAGTTATATTTAATGGATTATCTTTACATTTGTTTCATTCATCAATTTTTAAGGATCTTCCTGATAAAGCTGAGTACTCATTCAGGCTAATATATGTATTTCTCAGTTACTTAGTTAAATTGTTTCCCATCCGTGTTCCCAGGTACTAAGTTAAAAAGCGCACAGCCCAGGTACTAAGTTAAAATATTCACAGCCCAGGTACTAAGTTAAAAGGCGCACAGCCCAGGTACTAAGTTAAAATGTTCACAGCCCAGGTACTAAGTTAAAAAGCGCACAGCCCAGGTACTAAGTTAAAATGTTCAACAGCCCAGGTACTAAGTTAAAATGTTCACAGCCCAGGTACTAATTTAAAATGTTCACATCCCGAGTACCCAGTTAAAATGTATAGGCCTGCTACCGAAGGTAAATATTAAAAATTAAGTTTCTCTCCTTAAATATAAATAAAAATACAGCAAAATAAATTAAAGCTATGGCCCATTTCACTTAAGATAAGTGTATCTACCAAAGACCATACATGAAATAATATACATAGTTACAGAAACATTGAGAAACGAGGAATATATATGTCCACCAAAGAGTATAACAATCAACCCGCACCCCTATTTAAAATATATATTTGCTTATAGCTCGGAAACTATTGGTTTTTATAAACATAAGAGTATATTTTAAGTAAATGTTTTCAATTTTAACAATCCTGCCACTTTGCAATGATAAGTTATTTACTATCTCAGAGAGTGGCGGAGGTATTATCATAATTATACATTTCTGATTATGTAAAGTACCCTCAAGGTCACGTCTATGGTAAAATGAGATGATGCAATATTTTGTTTGTAATGTTATGAAGTATCTAGATACGAATTTTAGTCGAAATAATCAGAGATAATTTTGAGAAAAACCTATATTTCCTCTTTTCGCTATTATTAATTTTAAGTGTTGATATCTGATTCCAAAAACTCCATAGAGGAAATTTATGAAAACCAAAGGTACCAAGTTTTAGTCCTATCGGGAAAATAGTTTCGGCTCTGGGTCAAGATACAGACAGACAGAAAGACATACATAACTTAGAATTCGATTTTCTAGATGATCACAATACTTCTCTCTCCCCGAAGGGTAGTGTGAGAGTAAACAGCTTACCCACAAATTGGAAAATGTATTGTAGTGCGATTTTCTGCATTCTTTATTGTCTTTACTTGAGGTAATTAACGTGGACTTTCTGAACAGAATGATTATATCAACACAAGAGAATTTCTATGAGCGAGAGTGAAAGGGCCTGCCAATTTTTCGGGAAAGGTAATTTCAAATACCTTCCAGGGTTCATTTACATGCTACAATCAACATGGGACCGAAGGCTTCACTTCTTTCCGAAGGAAGTTGTGCTACGTATTTTTAATCGCTCAACCTCGTCTGGGTTTGAACTCAAGAACATCGGTTCATGAGACGAGCACTTTACCTTAAGACCGCCGAGGTAAAAAATCAGACATTCTTCATTTAACATAATGGGATCAGTTTACTAGTTTATTAATGAATAGTTTTTAAATGGTGTCGTATATTTTGAAGTATGGTTCGACTGTTTTAAAGAAGAGTGCAGAAAAGCTCCAGGTGAAATGTGTTCATGACTCGAGAGTAGCCGTACTGTCACGTATTGTCCACAGTGGTCAGTTGAGTGGATGTTCAACACTTGTTGGTCAGCTCAACTAACCAAGGAAGTCCATTACCCGGTGAGACGTGACCTTCACCACCTCAAAGGTGCCGACTGGTGGTTTGGTACAAATATGGGAGAAAGAACACAAAAAGAAGAGAATGAACATGTAAGACCCCAAGTAAATAGATGGCGGAACAGCCGCGAATATGGAATGGGTAGACCAGCCAGGTTTTTTTTATAGACACTCGCCTTTAGAATAGAATACAGACAAAGTAAGATAATAGTCAGGGAAAATAATGTTTGCAAACTTCAAAGAATTTTTAAAATTACTCCATAAACACAACTCTTGGTTGTATATTTTTTTGAAGAACCAAACTTAACATATGTTTAAATTTAGAAACTTTTTCCGTTTATTTGAAATGGCCACTTTCTTTTATTAGTTATGATGCTGCATTGTTATTAATGGATGGCATTTTATAAAGTTTGTATTCATCAAGGAAGAGAAGGAGATGAAATATAAGAGAGGTTTTCACAGATGGGTCGGTGTCTGGCATATTATCCGTGCGTCTAAATATTTCTGTTCTAAAGCTATGTCATATGGAAACACGGCTGGCTAATATTTCAAACCTTCATGACAAATATGTCTATGGCCGCGACTGAGTTTTCAACTTTGCAGGGGACCAACAGAACAATTAATTTGACCCTTGCAATAACTAATTCAATATTATTACCTAAAAAATACTAAGCTTCTTACTAAAAAAACCCCTGTTTCAACTTAACATTAATATGAGTGTAATATTATCGTTGAATGCAAAATTCAAATAGATATATCACTTTTCTCGATCATTGGACTGGGCTTACTCACAAGTCTCAGTCTCTGTTAAGTGTATAACACTTGAATTAAATAAACACTGACTTCACTAAACACCTTACACCTTCTTTAATTTAACTACATAGTGTTGACTAAACTTGATTAAATATGTTTTATTTCTGATAAAGTCCGATACAGCTTCATGTTTGTGACACGGCCACGTGATAAATCAAATTTGAGACACAAGTGTTTATCAAGTTTGTTTGTGAAGTAGCTGAAATACTGCAAATAAGCAAACCAAAAACATCACAATAAGGCACTCAACAATATTTCTTACATCGACCCATGCATATTTTACTGTACTCTGAGCTAACAGGAGGGATAATTAATCTCAGTTTCTAAATTATTTAAACAATTAAAAGTTATCCAATGGTGGCGTTGCATTTCTGCAACATTCTATAATGTTTTAAATATTAATCAAAAACACATAATTTAATACATACTATTATTATTATTGAAGCAATATTATTAAATAAATATTTGAATGATTGTGTATTTTGTAAATTTTATTTAAAAAAAGGAAAACTACAATAATTTTAAATTGTTACAAAAACATTGCTTATTACTAGAAAAAAAATGGTAGGGTATTTTTTTATATTTTACTGTATTGCAAAATTACTGAAAGCCTACATTTATACTTTATTTTATCTTATTACAAAACGTCATTCACTCATACTTTATTACTTTATTTTATTACAAAAATGTCATTCACTCATACTTTCTTGATCAACCTTTGTTGCAGTTTTACTTACATTTTTGTTGAAAAAATACTTTTTTCCCTTGATTTCCTCCAATTCATATTTTTATGTACGGTAGCGACCGCAAGTGAATAACAATTACAGTAAACTAAAGCAACGTGATAGAACTTTCAGGCATGTAACAGGACTTGCAATAAACATTAAATGTAGACATGATTATGGAGGCAATGAGCCAGAAGTGTGACATCATGTCTGGCACCGTTGCGTATTCACAACATTCCTGCATGGTGCCAGTTAAAGCTCATTTACCTTAGAAAATAAACATTTAAAAAATTGTTTGATGGCATCATATTACGCAGCAGGAACTAATTGAGGTACTGAGGGGATCCGCCCTGATTACCTTTAATTTTCAAAATAAAATTAAAGATGCTGCAAAAATGCAACAGTGCCAGTCACATAAGGTTAAGTTTAACAGGAACTTTTAAAATTTCCTATTAAAGAATAGTCACGTTGCTAGTAAAATTTCTTACTGAAACATTAGACGAGATACAATTGTTTATAAATTTATAATTATTATTTAATTTTAATGTTAGCTCTACGGTGTTGGTTTTTATTTAGTAAAGTAGCGATTTCATTATTGATGCTTGTAGTTGACAATCGCAGTAAGTGTGAAAGTGATTTGTCAGTTAATGAACATCTGTGTTTGGATCTATGAATTTCATCGTTGAAAAAGTGATTTTTCAAAGATATATTAAGCACATCGTAAGTCCAAAGTTCCTCAATTTCAGCTAGCACTCTCTTGGTAATAATTTTTTAAAAATTCTCCATTTTCAATTTTACCAATATATCAAAGGTTTGATTGAAGATTGCACAATTCCTATCTAAGCGCGACATCTAGCGTTAACGCAATGAAATGCACTTGAAGTCGTGCCTGGGAAGCTAGGTTTGCGCTCGAATTTTTGCCCCCAGGAGGGCCACATCCTGGAAAGCCCCTGGTATACTTAATTTTTACCAAATTAACGTATGCGAAAGGTCTAACGAAATTTGTACATTTACACATGTCTAAAAACGCTTCGTTTTCCCAGGTTATTTTACAAGAGGAATTTTTATATTTAATTTTGAAAAAAGATCAAGGACTTTAAAAAAAATATTACAGATTAATAGGTTTATTTAATTCAATTGTTTTTCAAGAGGGAATTTATTTCTAAAAATATATTTGTATTTTCATACAATAGAATAAACATTTTACGAAATAATGACTAATATCTTAAATGTTCAAAATTATGAATGGTTCGTTAAGCCCTTAGATTATTTTATTTTAGAAAAATAAACATACTTTTATCTAAAATAGTCTTCATATTCGAATTTTCAACAAAATTGTTAGAACAATTTTCAAATTTTTCAAAACTCAGTAGTCAGAAAAACTAAAAAATGATTTAAAAAATCACTAATAAAAATATTTATATTGTAAAATAACTTATCAGATACCCATTTTGAACCAAATATATAAATTATATATATTTTTAAAAATATATAATTTATTATATTTTAATCAGTGTTCAGTAAACCACCCTTAAACAAAAGTTCCGTCAAAAAAACAAGTAGGCCTGTACAGTTTTGTAAGGACAAACACTTCCCAGACCAGATACATTTTAAAGATATAGTTAAAGCCATTTTAAAAAATTTCATTAGTAAACTGTTCTTAATTTAAGGTCTAGGGTCAAAATAGAAAATCTTGATGTACAGCCAAACAATATGTAAATATTAAGTTTGAACAATATCCATTAAATCATATCGCACCCACATCCAAAATGGTCCTCTTCTCACTCTTCTTAGGACTTCTTCATTTGTCACCCTGTCTGTCCTCCTCACGTCTTCTCCAGTACCACATTTCAAAGCTCTCCAAGTATTTTTTTTCCCCCCATCTTCTTAAGAGTCCAAGTTTCTGTTCCATACAGCGAGATGCTCCAAATGGAGCATTTCATCAGTTTCTTCCTCAGTTCCAAACTCAGCTTGTTGGTCAGCAGTAACCTCTTCTTGTTGAATCTTCCTTGGCCATTGCAATCCTCGACCTAATTTCCTTGGTGCAGTAGGCATCCTTTTTCAGAAGACTACTGGTTTCCAATTTTGATTTTCAGCAACTCTTAATTTTTTGAAATCACCATAAGTTTTGACTTCTAAATGGTGATCTCCATGCCATATCTTCTCCCTATCTCCACTAGCCGATCCATAATTTTCAGCAACTTTTATTTATTTCTGGCCAGCAAAGCTAGAGTATCCGCATATTTTATTGTGTTGATGACACGTCCTCCTATCCTGAAATCACCACTTTCCTCCAGGGTTTCTCTGACCCTGCACTATCCATACAAGTTGAACAGGCTGGGTGGATACAGTATCCCTGTTTCACTTCTCTTCCTATCTCTACGCTGTCGGTCTTTCCTTCATTCAGTCTCAGTTACTTTCCTTCTCTCTATCAAACGACTTATAGAAAGTAAAAGAAAAGTAGTTTAACTTAGCTCACATTTATTTGGCTGGCTCTTTCCTGAAAAGTGGTATAGATGGTTAGGTTTGCTTGCCCTCGACACCTCAACTTAGGTCCTTGTGCCGTCTCCATCGCGAATACTTTTAATTTTGTTCAGTTAGATTAGTGGCTTCACTGTTACAAAGAATTAAATTATAGAGTGTGTTAATTGGGAGTGTATCGTAATCGGCAATTATTATGGCAATTAATCGTTTTTTTGAAAGCATAATTTTCTAGGTGGAAATTTAGTGATCAAAATCGATTTAAAAAAATACATATAAACACACCGCATCTGGGTTGCGCAAAAGACTATGCAAAGATTACATAACCAGATAAAGAAATATAAGTTAATACTGTTGATAAAACTAACAGTCTAGTTCCAACTTTCGCCACAGGATTTAGTTTATCTTTCAAAATTTGTAATTAAAACTATGTAAAATAAATTTAGAAGTGTTTTAAGGAAATTACAAACGGAACAATATTTATAAATTTGTCTTTCAAAGCTTGATTTTTTCGGGTTAAAAACTATAAGCATATAAAAGGTATATATTTACAAATATCCAATGTTATAAACCTATCTATCTATTATCTAACCATGTAACATAGTGGCTGTTCTAGAAACTACGCAGACACTTTCTCAAGCTAATGTGTGACTCTTTACACTCAATGTCATTGGCCACATTCTCAACATGAATATTAACTCAAAAATTTATCCATAACGTTTGTGATTTTTTAGTGTTTATTTTAAAGTGATTCTATTCAGTTTTTATTTTAAAGAGATTTTTTATCAATTTTGGTTTTAAAGTTTATTTTGATTAAAGGTGTTTCGACAAGAAATCAAAATGAGTAAAAGTGAAGTGTGGAAACAATTTACAGTTGAACATGTGGACGATAATCTTGCCATTTGTTCTTATTGTTCACGGAAAATCTCGCCTGGTGGTACTCGTGGAAATTAAATTAATTTTACCACTATCAACTTATGGAACCATTTGAAACGGTTTCACTATGAAAAAATGAAGCCAGCAGTTTGTTCTTCTAAAAGAAAAGTGCCTGAAGAATTAGATATTGATAACCACGCTATTCTAGCCACAAGTGGTAGTGAAAGTGCCTGAAGAATTAGATATTGATAACCACGCTATTCTAGCCACAAGTGGTAGTGAAAGTGCCTAGAGAATTAGATATTGATAGCTACGCTAATCAAGCCACAAGTGGTAGTGAAAGTGCCTAGAGAATTAGATATTGATAGCTACGCTAATCAAGCCACAAGTGATAGTGAAACTGAAGAGAGAAACAACCTAAATCTGAAGAATTTTAAGCAGCCTTCACTACAGGAATTTTTGAGCAAAGGCAATAAATATTCAAATGATGATCCTAGAGCACTTGATATTACTAGATCAATTGGCGAACAGATATGCAGCGATTTTCAACCATATAATATTGTGGATTATGAAGGATTTACTAGGCTGCTCAATAATTTAGTTCCCCGGTATACTCTACCATCAAGAAAATATTTTTCTACAGTCGCTGTCCCTGATATGTATACTAGAGTTGAAAGGAAAACCCAGCATTACTGGCAGGCTTGAAGCATGTGTCCATAACTACATATATATAGTCATCAGCAGCAATGGACGACTTCTTGAGCTTTACATGTCATGGCATCAATGATGGTATGATTTGTCAACATTATTGCTCGGAAGTGCATCTATTTGAAGGAGATAAACACAATGGGGTCTTAATAGCAGAAAATATGAAATTTTGTTTTGAAAAGTGGGGTATATCAGATAAAGTTAATTATGTTAGGACGGACATTGCCCCAAATATGCTGAATGCAGTAGGAAGTCTTGATGTGCCCTCATTAACTTGTATAGCGCACACCATTCAATTAATTATTAACAATAATATTTTTAATGAAGCAGTATCACGAAAAGTTATAGGAATGGCGAAAAGGTCTGTGTCACATTTTCGCCACTCAGTTTCTGCCAAAAAGGCTCTTCATTGCTCTCAAGAGAAAATGAATCTCCAAGTAAATGGTCTAATACAAGATGTTCCAACAAGATGGAGCTCGACTTTGAACATGCTACGTCGTCTTCTGGAGCACCGTTTACCACTATCGGACTTCCTTCCAGAATTGAAAGTTTATGGTTGTAATTCCAGTGCATCTGACTGGGACTGAATCGGTTCACCTCTAGTTAACACGTTATCTAATGTAAATAAAGCTATAAGATACATTAAGAGATATATTCGTTAACTCTGAGCCCCAAGCTGTGATCTCTAGGCCACAACACACCCAAATAAGGACTGTCTAGCCTCAGTCTGCAAGCAGGTCAGGTCAAATGGGGAGTGATTGACCTGAGACACCGGTTCTCGACCTTGTGATGGTTCACTCTTGTCCACTTGCTACTAGCAAGCAGGTCAGGTCAAATGGGGACTGATTGACCTGAGACACCGGTTCTCGACCTTGTTGTGATGGTTCACTCTTGTCCACTTGGATGTATCGGTCTGCTACTAGCAAGCAGGTCAGGTCAAATGGGGACTGATTGACCTGAGACACCGGTTCCTGACCTTGCTGTGATGGTTCACTCTTGTCCACTTGAATTTCTCGACAGGACAAGGACAGCAATCGTTAGAAAGATCTTTCACAAAAACTTTCCTCCTCGTTCGGGCTGGATAGAATGGGTTTTCTACATGCCTAATACTGCTTGCTAGCACTCAACACATATTAGCACATGTTAGCATCTGCAGTGTGCTAGAAGGTATGTGCGTGTGATATTGTGTTTGAGTGTATTTGAGAGTGGGTTGAGTAAAGATTTGTGCGGTCATTTTGTCGAGAATGTGTTGTAATAGTGTTGTTGGTAAGTGTTTTAATTGTTTTCAATATGTTGTAAACGTCTCGTCATTTTGCTGTTATAGTGTTGTCAATGTGTTGTATTGTTGTTATAGTAACGTCATTGCGATATTTTTTTTTTAATGGTGGCCGATGTGAACATGTTTTTAATAAATATTAAAATGCTTCTTTCCAGTTCTCTATTTCCATACGGTCGCTCATCTATTATAACCACGCCCACATTGCTCATTAAAGCTCAATATTTTGTTGTTTTTTGTCCGAAAGTGTGAGTTTTGTAAGTTTCAGCTACCCGCTAGCAAAGAAGACGTCTTGAGACTGGCCCACTAGCGCTGTAAACGAGCACAGTCAGAAGTAAAACAAGTTCTCAATATAAAGTGGAGGTTACATATTCCGATCAGCCAAATCATCCCCCCATTAGACCAGAGTCTTTCAATCCATTGCCATTTGATCGTGTGCTGACTGTAGCATCTTTGAGGGCAGGAAACCAATCTTGTCAAGAACACGAGGGGGGAAGGGGGGTATTGTTCTTCATCAAGAGAGGAAGATCTCAAGACAAGGAAAGTCGATCTGCATTCCCCGATCCTTGGAGAATAACCACGCAAGGCTTCTATTAAATTATAGAAGCGAGAGATGGGATATTAACGTACATTAGGTAACAAGGAGCAGACTGGTTCGTCGAGAAGGGTGGAGGGTAAACGAACAGGGGGATAAGAACAAGAAAAAATCGGCAGAATGTCACTTTCCACAATTCAGAGAAAACGGCGTAGAAAAGTGTATTCCAAAAATAAAATTTCATCGATATTTGTGTATGCTAATATTGACTGACAAGGCGGCTGGAATAATTGAGATAATATTATTTATTCAAAATGGTAACTCTAATACACACACGCTACTTAGTCTATGTTATAAATATGTTTTAATATCACATTCGTAAAAACAAAAGTTTCTGGTTTGCAGTCAGATTTCTAAATAGTCGGTCAGTCACTTTTTATGGCAGTCTGTACGTAGGCCTACACCTAGATTTAGAACCAACAGTTTGATAGTCAAGTTTCTAATTTTTTTTACGACAATATTGAAAGTCTGTACTCGTTTCTGTAACTGTTTCTACTATATTTTATTTGTCTCAAATATTTTATTGTTGTTGTTGTTGTTGAAGTGAAGTGACTGCTCAGGCTTAAATAACTTTGAACATCTTTTTTAGAGGAAGAACAGCAGAAGTTACTTACTAAAATTACAGTGACAATTTTAATATATTCATACATAAAGTCATGTGATCTGCAACTGTCACTTTTAATATATATTATCAATACCTATAAAATAACACAAATAATACAGTACAATATTATTAGTGTTGGTAGCAAAGAAATATGTTTGAATTTTCTCTATTGTTCTTCTAACCAAAATCAGGGTAATGAATTTAGAGCAAGTGTACCCACATTTGAATAGAGGGAGAGTGGAAATACCATTGAGGGAAAACCACGCTCAGTACACCGTAACGGGGTCGAACCCCGATATCCCCAGGTTCAGAAATCCAGTCTTCTGCGAGAGTAGTGACTTAGATCGTGCGATCACCCAAGTGTGTGACATTCTTATTAAATCCCGATGGTGGGTTTGTCGGGTTGATCAGGGTTCGAATACAAGCTGGGTGGACTGAAGGTGGGTTCTAGTCTACCCTGTATTGTAACATATTTACCAGCAACATCACAGAGTTTTCTCACTCCTCCCTCGACAGGAAAACAATGTGTTTGTTTGTTAGTTTGTTTAGTTGATGGTTTGTTACCATGTTGTATCAAAAAACAGGCCGTTAAAATTCTCTCTTCATTCACAAGACTGTTTATGTAACTATCTCTTTAGTTGTTATAGAAGAGTGGTCAGTACAGACTGATTATGTAACTATCTCTTTAGTTGTAATAGAAGAGTGATCAATACAGACTGATTATGTAACTATCTCTTTAATTATAATAAGAGAGTGGTCAGTACAGACTGATTATGTAACTATCTCTTTAGTTGTTATAGAAGAGTGGTGAATACAGACTGATTATGTAACTATCTCTTTAGTTGTTATAGAAGAGTGGTCAGTACAGACTGATTATGTAACTATCTCTTTAGTTGTTATAGAAGAGTGGTCAATACAGACTGATTATGTAACTATCTCTTTAATTGTAATAGGAGAGATGGTCAGTACAGACTGATTATGTAACTATCTCTTTAGTTGTTATAGAAGAATGGTCAATACAGACTGATTATGTAACTATCTCTTTAGTTGTAATAGGAGAGTGGTCAGTACAGACTTATTATGTAACTATCTCTTTAGTTGTTATAGAAGAGTGGTCAATACAGACTGATTATGTAACTATCTCTTTAATTGTAATAGGAGAGTGGTCAGTACAGACTGATTATGTAACTATCTCTTTAGTTGTGATAGGAGAGTGGTCAGCACAGACTGATTATGTAACTATCTCTTTAGCTGTAGTAGAAGAGTGGTCAGTACAGACTGATTATGTAACCGTACCTTTAATTTTAATAGGACTAATTTACTAAAACCCCTTCAATCTAATGATAGGGAGTGAAGCCTGAAAGTCTGACATTAAAGTGAAGCTCGCAAACATATATCTAACATGTATTTCATAGACCAACATGTCAGGGGATTCCCTTAGCATCAGCGGTGGATTTCATAACGCTGAATGTATATATAGTTTGAAGTGAAATGTCATTCAAGTTAGTTTGTGAGCCAAATGCTTGTATAACCTTGTCTTTATAAAGTAAGCGCTAAAAAAATCCCTCATATATAAAAATTGCATGTTAATGGTGATGGCGAAGGATTGTTTCGGAATGATAATTTGTGTAGGAGTAGAGACTGGATAACAGGAGGATTATGAACTTGTCTCATCCACCGTCTCTAACAAGAGTACAGAGACATCCAATCAGATCAACTTTGATGCAAGTAGTAGTACTAGTTCTTGTCAAGCAGGAAATCAAGGAACCTGTGAACTATCATTGCGACGACAAGGACAGAGCAGGCTTTCAACGCTCCCATGAAATGATACCCACACCATTCTATCAACATCACGTGTCAAAGAGACAGAGGAAGAATGGATGCATCTCAGACAATAGTGGTTATTGTTATAGTGGACTGTCTCAAATACATCTCAGACAATAGTGGTTATTGCTACTGTGGATTGTCTCAGATACATACCAGATAACAGTGGTTATTGTTACTGTGGACTGTCTCAGATACATACCAGCTAATAGTGGTTATTGCTACTGTGGACTGTCTCAGATACATATCAGACAATAGTGGTTATTGCTACTGTGGACTGTCTCAAAAACATCTCAGGCAATAGTGGTTTTTGTTAATGTGGAATGTCTCAGATACATCTCAGACAATACTGGTTATTGTGTGCCCAGAATATATAAATTGTGAAGATATATGAAGAGATTAAATTCGAAACCATCTTGTTTCTCTTTGTTTTTTCTTGGTGTTTTTCCGATTCTGTAAAGTACCATAAATTTATTTTAATGGAAAAATGAAAATAGCCATTTTATTTATAATCTTTATCAACGCCTAGATAGGAATTTTGATCGAAACCCTTAGAGCCTATGTTGAAAAGGTCTATTTTTCTCTCTTCGCCCTTCATTAAACTACTCTTACTTTTAGGGTTAAACAGACACACAGAGAGACGGCATTCCAAAAACAACTTTTTAGGGTTCGGGGAAGGGGTCATGATACGTAGACATCCATCTACATCTCGGGGTAGAATTTTTTACGGTCACAATACACTGTTAGTTTTCAAAAAGTTAAATATATATATACATATATATATTTATTTATTTGCGTATAGCTTGAAAATTATTGGTTTTATAAAAATATGTTTCAATTAAAATATTTTTATTATAAATGGATCTAAATATTTGCAATGATAAGTAATTTCAAATTTCAAAGAGTTACGGAGATATAATACAAAATTAGAATTTACGCATCAGAACGGAACCCTTGAAGTCATTTTGACGAAAAATTGAGAATAGCCTTTTTTTTGTGTAAAATTTATAAATTCCTAGAAATGAAATTAAATCAAAATTGTTAGAGCCGATTTTGAGAAAATCGATTTCTTATCTCTTTTCACCCTTAAATAAAATACCCTTAATTTTAGGGTTAGATATCCAATTCCAAAAAACCCTTGGGGAAACCTTATGAAAACGCTATATACCAAGTTTGAGCCCGATATGTAAAATAGTTTAGGCTCTACTCCTAGGTCTATACAGACAGACAAACAGATAGATGGCCTTGCAAAAACAACTTTTTCGGACTCGGGAGGCCATTAAACGTTGAAATTCATCAAAATTTCGAGTTCAATATTTTTGACGATCACAATACTTTCTCTACTTGTTAGGTAGCGAGATAGTAACAATTAACGAGTTGAAAATCATTTTAAAAACTTAAATATTTCAAAAATAATCTCCCAGCTACTGTCTAGCAATTTATAGGCATTTTAGCTCAACTCAATAGAAAATGGAAACCGTTACTTTAAGTGGATTGAAAAGCGACTTAATCATTGATCATGTGGCTGAGATGACCTTGGGTTTAGATTTAATACTAGTAAAAATAAATGTTACGGTGAACCGCACAGACTTTATCCCATTTTTATCTTAAAAGAGAAACTTTACAAAAACTCGTAAGATTTGTGAAACGAAATAATAGGGCTATACAGTGTTGTATAAATATTGCACTAAATATCATAAATGAAATAATATACACTGTTACTTACTCTGTGGCACTAGGAACTAGGAACACTGTTACAGAAATATTGAGAAAAGAGAAACTTCTTTATCAACCAAGAACATAAGAATCAAATTCATTTTCAAAGACCTGAATTAAAAAGTATATTATTAAATTTTCTTGTAGCTTAAAAATTATTGGTTTTATAAAAATATATTGCAAATAAAATATTTTCTTATTTAACTTTACAATGGTAAGTTATTTCGTATCTCAAATAGTTGCGGAGAAATTATGAGAATTGGTAATTTTCCCACATGTAAAGTACTCTCAAAGTAATTTTCATGAAAATATGAGAGTTTCTATCTTGTTAGTAAAGATGAACTGTGTCTAGATATAAACTGTAATCAAAATCGTTAGAGCGAGTTTCGAGAAAATCGACTTTTTCTCTTTCTGCCCTTTTGTAAACTACCCTTAAATTTAGAGTTAGATATCTAATTTCAAAAACTCCTCAAGGGGACCTTATGAAAACCCCAGATACCAAGTTTTAGCCCCACCGGTAAAGTAGTTTTGGCTCTAGCCCAAGGTACAGACAGACAGACAGACGGCATTGCGAAAACAACTTTTTTTGTTTCAAGGGGTCATGAAACGACGAAACGTTGACATTTATCAAAAGCTCGAAATAGGTTTTTTTATGATTACAATACTTTCTCTCCCAGGTATATATACCTAACCTGAGCACTTGAACTTACACATAAACATAACTTCAGTGGTGTTTATGAATGCATGTTAAGGGCAGTTATATTTGTAGTCCCAGGAAACTGCCAGTCACCACGCCTCCTGATTGAGATTGCCAGATGACAATCCTACAAAGAGGGGCACAAGAACATCATAAAGCTATTTATGAAATAGGAAATAAAAATTGATAAATTTCCTGTTCGATGATTGCCTGAAAAACTGCTAAGAGTACGAAAGCACTTGGAATCCATTTGAAATATTTTCTGAAAACCGACAAGTTTTGCAAATAATCTCTTTGACTTTGATGAGTAACACCTTTCCATGTTTGTAAAAATGGCCAAACCCGGCCTGAAATTGCGTCAACCAACGACACATTGCCTGAAGAGCAAACTTGCCAGCGTCGAGTTGTTCTGCGATTCAAGGCCACGGATTGGAGAGACGTGCAATGCACACTTAGCATGCTGAGTTGCAACGGAAACATAGAGCAGGCTTTATGTTGGCTAGGCTAGGATGATGGGAGGTTATTAACACCTTCATCAGGCTTTATGTTGGCTAGAATGGTGAAATGTTAGTAGCACCTTCATTAGGCTTTATGTGAGCTAGAATGGTGAAATGTTAGTAGCACCTTCATTAGGCTTTATGTGAGCTAGAATGGTGGGCGGTTATTAGCAACTTCATTAGGCTTTATGTGAGCTAGAATGGTGGGAGGTTATTAGCAACTTCATTAGGCTTTATGTGAGCTAGAATGGTGGGAGGTTATTAGCAACTTCATAAGGCTTTATGTTAGATTGGTTGGTTAGAGGTTATTAGCACCTTCTTTAGGCTTCTTCTTTTGTTTTGAGGCTATTAGCACCTGCATCAGGCTATATATTGGCTAGAACGGACTTGTTATAAGATAGAACAAATAATAATAATAATAATAATAATAATAATAATAATAATAATAATAATAATAATAGTAATTACAATAATAATAGTCATAATACCTATAGATGATGATATTTACTTAAAACTCGTAAGATATGTTAAACAAAAGAATATACATTGTTGCGGAAACATAATGATAAAAGAACATCATATTTAAGCAAAGAGCTAATGAAATAATATACACTGTGTAACGACATTTTATAAAACCCTTAAATGATTAATAGTAATTTAATAATAAATGTAATATTCTATATAGTAAAAATGTAACAATGCTAATATTCTTTCATCAGTAGAGTCATGATATATATTAAGGTATTTCATCATTTTTCTCCCTTGGAAGTAGAGAATTGTAGAAGGAACTGATGGTGCCAGTGCAATACAATACATAGACTGTGCAGTAGAACATTCGAGAAGGTATGTACTGCAAGCGGAAGTTTAACCCTCACTCTCGGCCAACATCTCGTACAGGTAACACGTATATTTCGTGTAGGCCATACAATTTAACTGTTTTAACCTAATTAATTACGTGTGATATCGAGTCGCTTAATCGCTTTGTTCAGAACAGTGATAGCATTAAATAAATAACTAATTAATATTACATAATTGTTTTCAATTTTAATTTAATATGCTATCACAGGTTAATCACACCTACATAATCCTTACAAATGTTCACCCAAGCGTGGCGGCATGTTTCAATAATTAACACCCCCCATAAACGGATATTACAACTGTTATAGAAACATTGAAAAAAGAGTAACATTTCGATTCACCAAAGAGTATAACAATCAACTCCCCAATTATAAATGGTTCACCAAAGAGTATAACAATCAACTCCCCAATTATAAATGGTTCACCAAAAAGTATAACAATCAACTCCCCAATTATAAATGGTTCACCAAAGAGTATAACAATCAACTCCCCAATTATAAATGGTTCACCAAAGAGTATAACAATCAACTCCCCAATTATAAATCCATCATTTAAGGTAGGATGGAAGGGGGCGCGAGAATAGGTCAGTGTTTTTACAGTTTTGATGGGAAAACATATGTTTGACTCAACTAAATAAAATATTGCTCCAGTGCAAACAAATAATTTAATTGTCTTCATACGTTGATATCAACAGTTCCTGAATATCTGTCGAGGGTGTACGGGAATTTGATGAAAACTTTTTCTCTTCATTTAAAAAGTTTGTCATCTAATGCTGCTATGCTCATGAAAAATATTCAAGAACTGTTGATATTAACATGTGAGCAAAATTAAACTCTGTGTTTGTACTGGAGCAATATTTTATTTAGTTGAGCCAAACATATGTTTTCCCATAGAAACTGCAAAAACACTGACCTATTCTCGAGTCCATTTCCATCCCACCTTAATACAGATGCTTGCTTATAGCTACGAAACTGTTGGCTTGATAAAAATTTATTTCACTTTTTTTTTTACTGTTAATAGTCCTATAACTTTTCAATAATAAATTATTTCGTATCTCTAAGAGTTACGGAGATATTTACAAAATTGTAGACATCAGTATGTATAGTACTTACCCTCAAAGTTGTTTGTTATAAAAAATGAAACGCATAATTTGTTTGTCATGTTAATCTGTGGGGAAAAAATTTGAAATTTGATTCAAACTGTTAGAGGATATTTCAAGAAAATTGATTAATCGTTATTTCCCCTTTGAAATTACCCTTAATTTTAGGGGTGAAAATCTTATTCTAAAAACACCTTTGGGAAAATTATCAAAACCCTAGATGCCAAGTTGTAGCCCGATAAGTAAAATTTGTCGACTCTAGGAGAAGATAAAGACATACAGACAGACAAACAGAAAGACGGCATCGAGAAAACAAATTTTTTCTGTTTTAGGGGTCATGACATACATCAAAATCTCGAATTCAATTTTGTTGGTGATCACAATACTTCTCTCTCCGTGGGGTCAAGCGTAATTAAGAACTTTTAATTAAAATAATATTTAATAAAAAACTTTTTTATCTATATTATGAAATAGAGAGTTGAAAATGCACAGAACAATGAGTTTCTATAACAGCGTCTATAAATTCACGTATTCTCTTTGGTGAGATGCGATGTTATCTATTTCCCATTATGTCAATGTAACAATGTATATTATGAAACTGCTCTGTACATGGATTATGTCCATTCTTACAACATGTTTGTAGCACACAGACTGTATACTATATTACCTTGATGGACTACACAATGGTCCTGTCTCTAGTATAACTAATCAAGGTACGCCTGTTATCTCACAGGGCAAATGAAGAGTAGCCTAAATATCCCAGTGTCAGAACTATTTACAAATGGCTCCATTTGAAGTTAGAGGAGGGATAAAGTCGCCGCGATGAGCCGTACAATTGTTTATTTTTCTTAGAGTTAAATATTAGTCGTAGTCGTACAGATGTGAGCTGGAAATTTTTCCATGGAAACTTATCTACTTTGGAAAGTTTAGAATGGAACATTTTCTGTTTGGGGAATTTCTACCTTAAATTTTATATAATATCTACATTTTGGAAATTTTCAATTAATGAAAAATATGTTAAGATATTTAAATGAACTAATGAATTGCGATATTTGGTGTTTTTTTAGGTTTACTCTTCACTTAGTTTAAATGAGTTTAACTTAGTTTAGTTGGTGGTTAAATGTGTCACTAAAGTGGGGTCTGCTGAGGATCACATTATTAATATTCCAATATTATGACACATCACCTTCCCCTGGGATTCAATCATCTGACATTTGAACAGAAAATCAGCGGTTTTTGTCTTGTGAAGGAACAGAAAGGGCCTTTAGCCGTAAATTTGTATAAATAAGATATAGTTTGAACAAAGAGACATTTATAATTAACTCCTAAAGTACACTCAATTAGTTGAACACATTTAGTTAAAATGTTGTCAAAGTGAGTTTTGTTTGTTGATTAGAATTGAAGTTGGTTAAATAAAAGTAATGTAGAAAAGAGTAGATGAAGTAGAATATTATTTTAAGGAGCCGTAAAACTTTTGGTGAAGTTTCTAAATATCATTTAATTAAATTTTAAATTGGGATTAAAAAAGTATTTATTTTCAGCTTTACTTTATTTCTATTTACATTCTGATCGTAGATAAGCTTTTCGGCATTATATCATAGTCAGGGAATATTGACGCCAGCCATGTCGTGAATTGACTTGCAAGTGACAGAGGCGAACTGAGTTTTATATTTGATACAAAGGTTTTGCTGATACCCACCTCGGTGGTGTGGTTAGCTAACGCGCTAGTTTCGTGTTGAGCTAGACTGCCGAGGACGGGGAGATACAGGTTCGAATCTCGCTCAGGTGAACTGGGGTGGTCTTTACTAAATGGCTTTCCACTCTCCCTCCACGCAAATGCGTGTTTGCTTCCTCTATATTCAACCTTCCTGATTCTTAACCCATTAGAATAATTATTACTTAAGTGTATAACCCGAACGGGTAGTAAGACGCGGTGCTAAGTATAAGTTTTGCTGACCTACCCCTCTATTTTATGGATGTAAGTCCATACGAACAGTTATAGGCTCTGGATGCCGGCTCTCACCACCGTTCCTTCACCTAAAAAATGGCTCGCAAGCCGCACCTAGAGAACAAATCACACAAAAACTCTGGAAAATATAACCAGAACATTTTCATATTTAGTCGTACATTTGTAACAAAAGAAATTCTGATATACATTTGATGGTCCTATATTTCTGAGCCCTAACTTATCCACGGAGGCTGTTTTTGTCACCTCAAGGAGTGAAGGGGAGGCTAGGTTGTGGATGGTTAGCTAGACAAAATAGGCTCGATTACCGTACTTACTTCACATTACATCGGCCAAGGTAGACATCGAGCCACCGACCCACTGGACCATTTTAATCCCCAGCGTGTCATTTAGAATATTGCCAAGACTAGTGATATATTGTAGAATAAATTACACGATGTATAGAGGATTTAAAAAGTATCTCCTGTAGTTAAGACGATATTAAATTAAAACAAAATTTTAAATATTTATTTTTTGCAATAGAGATATAAAAAGGACGATAAGTACAGAGATGTCCTGATATCTGTAGGAGGAAGGAATGTTTCTGCCAGCATGTGAAGAGCCTGTAAAACACCCAAGCTAGGCCACGAGGAAGGAATGTTTCTGCCAGCATGTGAAGAGCCTGTAAACCAACCAAGCTATGCCATGATAAAGGAATGTTTCTGCCAGCATGTGAAGAGCTTGTAAACCAACCAAGCTATGCCATGATAAAGGAATGTTTCTGCCAGCATGTGAAGAGCTTGTAAACCAACCAAGCTAGGCCACGAGGAAGGAGTGTTTCTGCCAGCATGTGAAGAGCCTGTAAAACAATCAAGCTAGGCCATGAGAACGGAATGTTTCTGCCAGCATGTGAAGAGCTTGTAAAACAACCAAGCTAGGCCATGAGGAAGGAATGTTTCTGCCAGCATGTGAAGAGCTTGTAAACCAACCAAGCTAGACCATGAGGAAGGAATGTTTCTGCCAGCATGTGAAGAGCTTGTAAACCAGCCAAGCTAGGCCATGAGGAAGGAGTGTTTCTGCCTGCATGTGAAGAGCCTGTAGAACAGCCAAGCTAGGCCACGAGGAAGGAGTGTTTCTGCCAGCATGTGAAGAGCTTGTAAAACAACCAAGCTAGGCCATGAGGAAGGAATGTTTCTGCCAGCATATGAAGAGCTTGTAAACCAACCAAGCTAGGCCACGAGGAAGGAATGTTTCTGCCAACATATGAAGAGCTTGTAAACCAACCAAGCTAGGCCACGAGGAAGGAATGTTTCTGACAGTATAAGAGAATGTGAACCCGAGTATAATGTGGGGGAGAAGGCCAAGGTTGAAAACAAGTTAGAGCAGCGCAGTTCAGTGAGGTGTCGTTACCGGCCGACCCCAAGGTTACAGATTACGAGTGTGGCAAGCAGCATAGAGGCCCAGGGAAAGATTCCTCTTCAAGCTGCGTGGGGGGGACATGGTCTGTGAGTCTAATATCTACAGATTCAAGACCAAAATGACTGTACACTATCAAAGTATATGTAATAAAATCACGGGCACTCTTGTGATATCCTATTCTTTCTACACATGAAAAAAATGTTATCAGAAACAATGATCCCAACAATTCCAACCCTTATAGTGTGGTGGGTGTAAGAGGGGCAAAATAACATTTCTTCAGTCAATGAATCTGGTTATCCTAAGATAGTGTCAGTCATTGATAGCGAATATTGTCAAAAATGCTGGGGTTGATAACGAAACAACTATTTCGAAGATAATGTTTTACAATGGGGTAGAGTTGGAATTTTAATTTTGATGATAATAGTACCAACTTCAATATCATCCACAAGTAGTGTAAAAAAGACGCTTCTTGGCAATATTTTTGAGCAAAATGGCGAAGCTATGATTATTTACATTTTGGTTTACATGAAAATGGCCAATGCTAAAGTGGTTACCATGTTAACGGCCAATACAACCAATCACGCAACAACTGATTTCTTTGGAATGTCAGTGCTACCAGCCTCAAAACAACTAATTACCCTAGGGTATCAGTGAAAATAACCCTTTGACCACAAATTACCCTGGAATCACCTGTCAATACTCCCTGAACCTGTATGAACCTGTCTGAACATGTTTAAATTTTATAAAACACCAATTATTATGCCTGATCATAAAATATTATAGCCTATCATAGTCGTAATATAGCCGAAAATAACCTATCATGTCAAATCATGGCCAATTGTGACCTATCATAGCCAATAATGACCGATAACAATATATCATGACCAATAATAGCCGATTATAACATATCTTGATCGATCATGACCAATCATAACATATATTGATCGATTATGACCAATCATAACAGATCATAACTGGTCATGAATGATAATGAACTTATTAGAATATGTTCATTTCCTTATGAGTTATACACTTGTTTTCCCTTTGTCTCCCTACTACACCAGTTTTTGAGTAAATTATAATTTCTATGCAATTACTATAAAACTGTTTTGAAATTATTTAAGCTGATTTGATTGTTAAGTTATGTAAATAGGTTCCATTTTCTCTAATACCCCAACAAGCCCTTCCACACCAGGAAACATTCTTAAATCTTTCTACTTTTTAAATTATTGTGTGCTTGGGGGTTGCATTTAAGCCCCTTATTCCCTCAGCCCTTTTAAAAATGTAAATGCTTTTTAATTAATTATCCATCTCGCACCACATCCAGACCCCGTAAAGATGATTTCCCACGATATATGATGCAATTTTCTTTTCACCTCCTCATCGATTGCTCGCCCTACTACTTGAACACTTAATAGTTAATTACCTCTCCAACCCCTGTACCCTCCTGACCACCCATTTACGAATCACTCAAGACTTAGGATGCTTTATCATTCTCCAAGGATGTGATGGTTTTTCCATGAATTTCCAGGAAAATGCCCGTTTTTTCCTAACCTACAAGCTTCACAACAAAACAACCAAACCACTAATGTAAAATACCCCAAAGCGTCCTGACTCTAGAACCCCATCGTCTCCTCATATCCCTGCTCTCATAGTAGCAGCCTCCCATGGCAGGCCGCATCATTCCACTCCATGCCTCACAGCACCAAACTCCCGCTGACACTTTACCACACCAGCTTATAGTAGACGGGGCCCAGCCCATACCTTGAAATATCTTCTGACATGAATACTGAACTCAATCTCTACTGATGATGTCATGAACAGCATAGATGTTTTTGAGGTAAATCCCCCCAGACAGACTCTTGCAAGACTTTGGAAAATTTACTCGCTTTATTTCTATCCTCCTCATGTCAGTCTCTACCCCCTCGTTTAAAGCTAAACATTTAACCATCTAACACTTCTCAGAATCACAAAATATGCATAGATTTTTATTTTTTTGGATCATACCATACATTCAACAACATATTACAATGTATTTAACATTTTATCTTTCAGACTAGCTCCATTGATACTTACGTTAATACTCTTGCTTTTTGGACAGTTATTTAGCCCACCCGAGGTCATGACCTCTTACAATATTCTACCTTAACTTATAAAACTACATTTTCGATCATCCTTGAAGATAATGGATACACCATCTAGCCACCATAACACCTTCTGAAGAAGCCTCCCCAAGCTTTGGAATAGACTCAGACAGGCACATATAACTTTCTTTCTCTCTTTAAT
The DNA here is from genome assembly GCA_902155825.1 of Timema genevievae. NCBI lineage: Eukaryota > Metazoa > Arthropoda > Insecta > Phasmatodea > Timematidae > Timema > Timema genevievae. The sequence goes on from CABFWO010002179.1 coordinate 98,114, forward strand.
GCTGGTTGTCTACACGGTAGAAAATAGATAACCAATCTGTCAAACTCTGAAAATGACCTTCTCTTAGCTAGATTATACTCGCTAAATATTTAATCATCTGACATTTGTTAGAGTTAAGATACATAGGTCATACCATCCATCATTTAGCATATAATCATCATACATTTATCGATAGATATAATACATTTATTGTACTATCACTAAATATGAATATAAATTATTATTGTTTACGACTTGATCTCAAACATGTTCTGACTCAACCAAAAACAATCTTAGCCTTTGGAATTGACAAATCCACAAAATAAACTTTGAACTTGGAATGACAGTATAGGTTCACATCCTGATAGAGACTACTTCTCACCCACAGAGACAACATGTTCATAACGTACCCCTCTACAGCCCTCCCTCTTACCCTCTCACCCTGATATATGTCTTACCATCGTCCTAGCCCTCAAGTCCATAGCCTCTTTCAAAGCTAAGCCACTTCCCATTCTACTGATGAACCTTTTATACTTAGGCATACTGGAATAAGACTTAGTAAAACTACACACCATAAGTAAAACATATACACATACATATTTATATATTATACAGACAAAATGCAATACAAATATATATTGCATACATCATATACATACATACCTTATATACAATGTATACTATAAGAGCACAAATCATACATTCAATACAAGACTACATTAAAATATAAAACTTACATATATGTATACAATACAGATCAGAATTCAATACAAATCAACATACAATACATACAAAGCAATATATAAAGTATAGACCATCAATACATAACATTCAATATATAACATACAATGCATAACATTCAAACATACATACCTATTTGGCATACAAAAATTATTATTTACAACCATACAAGGCACAATATACATACATACCAATTATACGATACATAAAATAACACCACAATTCACACATACTTAAAATATATACGTTCAATCCATACAATATACATGAATGTATACAATACAGGCAAGAATACAATATAAAAATATGCAATACATACATCGTATACACACAAAACAATATATAAAATACGGAAGTCAATACATTATAGCATATGATATCACATACATACATATATAGCATAAAACATTAATGCTTACATCCAAATCAGGCATACTATACATAAATACCATTTTTACAATACATATAATAACAGCATAATTAATTCAAATAAACCAAGACTTATATTAATAAACACATCATATATACATACATATATCCAATACATACTATACTATACTATACTATACTATACTATACTATACTATAAAGAATACTATACAAACACACACAAAACCTTGAATCCATACACACACACCCAAACACGCACGAAACTAAAGGTTATCACCCTTTCACTAAATATTTCTGAGGTATATGTTTTGTGTTATTTTGTATCGATTGTCCGTATTTTATGTATTGCTTTGTATGTATTTCAGTATGGATTGTATGTTTGCTTGTATTACATTCGTGTATTTATTGTATACATTTATGTATGTTGTATGTATTAATAAGCATATGATTTATACCGTTATTGTATGTATTGTATATATGGTATATATTGTATGCCATGTGGTGAGAGATAAATATTAAAGTTTGTATGCTATATATGTGTGATGGTATTGCTGGTCTGTATTTAATGTATTGCCTTGTATATATATATGATGTATGCATAATATGTGTGTTTGTATTTTATTTTGGACTGTATTGTACTCGTGTGTGTATGTATGTAAGTATGTGCAAGATTGTATGTATGTATGTATGTATGTGTATGATTGTGTGTATGTATGTATGTATGTATGTGCATGATTGTGTGTATGTATGTATGTATGTATGTATGTATGTATGTAGTATGTATTAATGTATGTATGTAGTTATGTATGTATGTATGTATGTATGTGTGTATGTATATATGTATGTATGTAGTTATGTATGTATGTATGTATGTAGTATGTATTAATGTATGTATGTAGTTATGTATGTATGTATGTATGTAGTATGTATTAATGTATGTATGTATGTATGTAGTTATGTATGTATGTATGTATGTATGTATGTATGTATGTTGTATGTATTAATGTATGTATGGTTTGTATGTATGTATGTATGTATGTATGTATGTATGTATGTATGTATGTATGTATGTATGTATGTATGTATGTATGTATGTATGAAAGTATAAAAGGTTCATCAGTAGAATGGGAAGTGGCTTAGCTTTGAAAGAGGCTATGGACTTGAGGGCTAGGACGATGGTAAGACACATATCAGGGTGAGAGGGTAGGAGGGAGGGCTGGAGTCGATGGTAAGACACATATCAAGGTGAGAGGGTAGGAGGGAGGGCTGGATAGGGGTACGTTATGATTCAGATGTCTCTGCGGGTGAGAAGTAGTCTCTATCAGGATGTGAACCTATGCTGTCATTCCAAGTTCAAAGTTTCTTATATGGATGTGTCAAAACCAGATGCTAAGGTTGGGTTTGGTTTGGTTGAGTCTGAAGATATTTGAGAGCAACTCATAGTCAATAAATGATGATCATATGTAGTAATAGTACGATAAATGTATTATATGTATCAATATATGTATAATGAGTATACACCGGATGATGGATGGTATGACCTATGCATCTTAACTCTAACAAGTGTCAGATGATTAAATGTTTAGCATATGCGATCTAGCTAAGAAGATATAATTTTTAAATTCTGCCAAATTTTGTCAGATCTCTTCATATCGTGTAGCCGATCAACACTAGAGAGAGAAAGAGAGAGAGAGGCGTGTGTGAACCTGTTCCAAAGTGTCGGAAGGGTTCTCCAGAAGATTTGGTGGTGGCTAAAAGGAGTATCCATTATCTTCAGGGATGACAGAAGAATGTAGTATTAGAGATTAAGGATGAACCTTGTAAGAGGTTATGATCTCAAGTGATCAAACTGCTCAGAAAGATAGTTTGTTAACGCTTAGAAAGTAAACTTAAGGATCGATGGAATTTGTCTGAAGGATCAAATGTTGATTAAATGCTAATTTGTTGTAGGAGGCATGTAGGATCAATAATCAATAACCTACGATTCAATGCATGTTTCGTGGCTCTGATAAGTGTTAGATGGTTAAATATTTAACTTTAAAATAGAAGGCAAGGGCTGGCAATAGGAGGGGAGAAAAGAGAGAGTACATCTTTCAAAGGCTTGGAACAGTGTTGCTGGGAGGGTTTATCTCATAAAAATCTGCTCTATGTATGAAGTCATCAGCTGATAGTGAGGTCAGTATTCATGTCAGAAGTGGTCTCAAGGAATGGTCTGGATTCCTTCTCTGATGAGCTGGTGTGGTAAAGTGTTGTCAGCAGGAGGACGGGGTTGTTAAGTAATAAGTGGGGTGACACGGGCTGCCAAGAGAGCTGCTAGTAGGAGAGCAGGACGCTGGAGGGTATTTTATATTAGCAGTTTGGTTGTCAAGCTGTAAAGCATGTAGTTTAGGATGTAGTGGGTAGGTGAAGTACACAGGCATTTTACTGAAAAAAATCATGGCAAGCATTCACTTTCTTGGGTTCATAAGCGAAAATACGTCTTAATAAAATTAAAAAACCACCTTACGTCTTGAGGGTTTCGAAAGAATGTGCGCAGGAAGGTATAGTGATTTTAGGGGGGAATTAACCGTTTAGGGTTCAAGTAATTAGGTGAGATATCGATTAAGAGGTGAAAGAATGAAAATTGCAGCATTGTTCGTTGGGAAATTACCGTTATGGAGTATGAATGTGGTACAAGTTAAAAAATAAATTAAAGAAGGGTTGAAAGGTTTAAAAAAGGGGTTAAGGGAGCAAGGGGCTGAAAAGCTGCCCACCTTGCAAAAATGAGGAAATAAAAAGGGTAAATGGAGAAGGAGGTGCTTAGTTAGAGGGGAAACCGGGGGTTAGGGGTGTAGAGAAGATGGGATCTATTTGCATAGCCTAACAAGGAATTTAGATGATAAAACCGGTTCAAACAATCTCAAAATAGTTCAGTAGTAGTATGGAAATGACACTCTTAAGCAAAAACTGATGTGGTATGGAGACAAAGGGAAAACAAGTGTATAATCTATAAGGAAATTAGTTATCGGACATGTTCAAACAAGTTCACCATGTCATGATCAGTCATGATCGGCTATCATTTGTTATGATCGGTCATGTTCAGTCATGATTTGTTAAGATTTGTTATGATCTGTCATGATCAGCTATGATCAGTTATGTTTCGTTTTGATAAGGCATAATAATTGGACATGTTCAAGTTCATACATATTTAGACAAGCTCAGGCATGATTTGGAGGAAATTCAAGAGTAATTAGAGGTCTGGTAGAACTTATATTCCAAGGTAATTAGCTGTTATGAGATTTGTAGCATTGATATTCAAAGGTAATTAGTGGTCGCGGGGTGGGTAGCACTTGCCATTGCCATGGTAACTATGGTAGTATTGGCGATTTGCAGATTCCATTGTAACCGTAATGTAAACAATCTATTGCGTCACCATCTTGCAAACTATGGCCCAGAAGCAGCCGTTTAGCACTACTTTCATAGTGTGATAAAAGTGCTTTCTTTAGCTCTAACCATCAATAGTTGCTTATGTTTTTTGTTTAACTGATATTAATTAGCTTTATTTTTATGAATACATAGCCCAGCAATATCACCGAGAGCATTATTTCACAATTTTTAGAAGAAATATTCTTCATTACGTCATGCGACCAAATATTGGTAGTCATACGTGTACACAATGCTAGTCTATACTGTCAGTCCTCTGCGGTTGTCAAGAGCGCTAAGGCATAGCCCTCCCTGCAGGGGGAAATTTAGAATATATATATATATATATATATATATATATATATAGAGAGAGAGAGAGAGAGAGAAGACGTGGAGTTGGTATAATCAGGCGTGTCAAGGTCACCAGAGCCAAGAGATTACAGTGACTGGCAATTCAAATGTATTAATAGTTTAAAAAAAAATCAAAAAAGGAACGAAATTAAAAATAATTCACGTTACGGTCAAATAAATACGTATTATAATTTAAACATTTCTGGTTTTAATTTAAGTTTGAGTAATGTCTTTATTTTACGTGTTGAAAATTGTACGTACGGAAGGTAACGTTCCGTGACGTCATTAAAAAAGGTCATTACACACAAAAATGTATATTCATGAGCAACTTATACACCATTATATTTACTTAGCGTCTGTCATTTGCAGCTTCCTAGCCTTGTTTTTTTCTCCATCCTCTGTTTTATTTCTACACGGTCGTTAGCGTAGGAAATTCGAGCAAAGTCTTTCACTAAGAGTAATGAGCGCTACTCTATTGAAGAAGAATAAGTGAGGAAGCCAATGTGAGGAGGAGACCGCCAAGTGTTGTGATTGGAGCGTCGTGCGACCAGGGGTGTCAATGTAATACCTTGGACAATCATTCTGATTGGAGCGTCGTGCAACCAGGGGTGTCAATGTAATATCTTGGACAATCATTCTGATTGGAGCGTCGTGCGACCATGGGTGTCAATGTAATACCTTGGACAATCATTCTGATTGGAGCATCGTGCGACCAGGGGTGTCAATGTAATACCTTGGACAATCATTCTGATTGGAGCGTCGTGTGACCAGGGGTGTCAATATAATACCTTGGACAATCATTCTGATTGGAGCGTCGTGCGACCAGGGGTGTCAATGTAATACCTTGGACAATCATTCTGATTGGAGCGTCGTGCGACCAGGGGTGTCAATGTAATACCTTGGACAATCATTCTGATTGGAGCGTCGTGCGACCAGGGGTGTCAATATAATACCTTGGTCCATCATTCTGATTGGAGCGTCGTGCGACCAGGGGTGTCAATGTAATACCTTGGACAATCATTCTGATTGGAGCGTCGTGCGACCAAGGGTGTAGATACAATACCTTGGTCCATCATTCTGATTGGAGCGTCGTTCGCCCAGGGGCTTGTTTAGTTTCAATAAGCTTCTCATTTCTGCTGTGGTCAGTAATGATCCAATCTAATGGCTTCCCAAGAGGTTATTGTTCATGTGCGGCGCTGGTTTCCAGGTTAAACGGGGAAAGTGTGAATGCACCCTTAGGTGGCGGAGGCTATGTGGCGATGAAGTTTGTAGCCACGGTACATAATAAAGTATTATCTTTGCTGGTTATGAGGTAATAGAAATGATACCTAACAAATAAAATGTATTCATAAGTCAAGTCAGGGAGATAATGACCACCGGTAAAGGACTCATGCGATCTGCAGATGATCAATGTTGTCTGCTCTTCCCAGCAGAATCATACTATAGTTCTGCCAGCCACAATGAAGGAATAACTTTATATTTCGTATGATTTTGTAGAGACTGAAAAAATAAACTATGAAGAAAATTCGTTTTTTATAAAGACTATTGTCATGCCTATAAAAGGACTAAGAAAGAACAATTATTGATGAAATATTTACTAAAATAAGATATATGAGCCTCGTTGATAGCAGGTCAACTTTAATGGGTTTTTTTGTTTGATTTTATGTTTTTGTTTTCATCTATAACCATTTCTGAAATCTTCCTTTCTTGTAGTCGTTTGAATGTCAATGGAACCGTCATTTATCTCTCTCTCCTTGTGACTGTCCAAGTGTCTATAGACCATCTTGTCTCTCTCCTTGTGACTGTCCAAGTGTTCATCTTGTCTCTCTTCTAGTGTTTGTCCAAGTGTCCATCTTGTCTCTCTCCTAGTGTCTGTTCAAGTGTCTTTAGATTAATCTTCTCTATTATAATATCCGGGTATTATCCGAGTCAATAACAAACTAACGACCAAAGTAAATTATATCTCCTATAATTAAAATCTTCTCGAAGGAAATGTCGTTTGTAGCAATGATAAGGGCTTGGCTGGTGCTATAATAACTGTGCAGACATATGGACAGTTTCGTGCTCTTACCAACTGATTCCTTCCCACTCTAATCCTGCCAACGAGTCCATGCACTATACATTAGACAAGGAAGCACACATTATCATACAATGTCACTAATTATAACACAAACTCAACAGAACATGAAGTCGTTGACACTAATGAATAAGATACATTTGCATAATACCACAGCCCCATTTCCCAAAGTCTGTCTGCAGCATTCAACATGCGATTGACAAGGCGTAGTATCAACTAATAATACAAATTAGACATGTTGATAGCTCTTGTTATGATGTTCACCTTCATTAAAATGAAAGGAAGAGCTTAAGTTGGAGAGCCCACGGCAGTGTCTGTGGACTATTAACCTGATGTGTTTTTACCACAAAATAGTGGATATAATCTCCAGGCGAGTTCTCATGTCTTACTTTCAGAACGAGGCACAGGCCAGGGAATGACAACAAATATCCATCTTGAGACAATCCTTGATATTCAACTCCAGTTGTTACTAAATTACTAGATTGGTGAGCATTTTAACTCGGCTCGTAGTAGTGCCACACGGCCACTGTAACACAGAATGGGGTTCAGTTCCGCTCTGATGCATTAAGATGTATTATCCTTTCTCGAGATGAAATAGAAGGAATGGAGATGAATGTAGCTCCCTTTATTCTTTTTCGATAGAATATTTCGTTTAGATCACATACACCCACCTGCATCACGGACTAAACGTCATGCTCATCTAGTCTGCTTTTGGTCCACTAAGCATTCACTATACGTTCTTGCATACCGCCCTTAATCTTTTTTAGCTTATCATTATAGCTGTTATTTTAGCTTTATGTATCAATACAACCTCCTGACTGGTTGTCAGACAAGTGGAGAGTAGTCTACATAACACCCCCTACCTTTATCAATGAGCACGGTCATCACAAACTAAACAAAATAAGATTTTGTAGGATCACAATAAACTCAGTCTACCCAAGATGCTCCAAGCGGACGAAGCAGAAACCTTTATGTGCAGATAAGACATGGCGTCCATTTTTGTATTGTTTGTAAATAGTTAATGATCTATCTTGATAGAGTACATAAAAAGACAAATGTAGTTAAAAAAATGGCACCTCCTAAAAGTAAATTATGAAAGTGTTTTTAAGAAGTTGGAACCCACCTCGATGGCGTAGTTAGTTAATGCGCTAGTTTCGTGTTGAGCTATACTGCCGAGGACGGGGAGATCAAGGTTCAAATCTCAGTCGGGTGAAATGAGGGTGGTTTTTCTTGAATGGCTTTCCACTCTCCCCCACGGAAATTCTGGTTAACTTCCTCTAAATTCAACCTCCCAATTTCTAACCCATTAGCGTAATTAGTAGTTATGCGTATAACCCCAACGGTTAGTAAGACGCGATGCTTAAAAAGATGTTAGATAGCAGAAAATCATCTTGTAAAGTTTGTTTTAAACCATTACAAACCATTATAATGTTCAGTGTTTGGATAAAAAAGAAAATACAATGATGATGCAAAAGTTGAGATTTGTTTGTAACACAACGTCTTACTACCTGTTCAGGTTATACACCTATGTACTAATTACACTAATATAGGGAATAGGAAGGTTTAGTTTAGATTAAATGCACCCGCGTTTGCGTGGTGGGAGAGTGGGGAAGTCATTTATGGAAAAAACTCAGTGCACCCGACCGGGATCGAACCCCGATCTCCCTGTCTTTGACAGTCTAGTCCAACACGAGATTAGCGCGTTAGATCACGTGGACACCGAAGCGGGTTAGAAATTATTAATACTAAATAAAAAAATTATCCGGATTAAAATTTCGATACCGATACTTACTGCTATCGATACTTTTCTTTCGATACTTGTACGCAGGGGGACTGCTTTGGGGGCTTTCCCCAGAAAATTAAGAATATCACAAAAATATGGTTAGCACTATGTCTTGTCAATTAATCAATTATATTTTGTTTAATTATATTTAATATAAAATAAATAATTTTGTGCAGTAATTAGGGCTTTTTAAAGGAATACATTTTTGTTGATTTTTTTATTTTACTGTAAATTTGCACTTAAATTAAAACTGGACCTGTGATATCGTAATATTTTCTAGAAATAATTCTCAAGTCTTTACTCTCTGTATATAAAGTTTTGAAGTGGGTACAGTAATTGATATTATTATTTTGTAGCAATTATGTAAACACTATTGTATCAGGAAGAGGGGAAGGGGCAGTTGATATTATTATACGCCCCCACCAACTACAAATCCTGGGTGTTAAGAAGAATGTGTAAACACAGATCTATTAACTAGTGGCTTACACAGTGACAGAGGGTAGGCCGAGAATCCAATTTTGGTACAAATTAGCTTAAATATTACCATTTGCATCCTATGAAATCAAAGTTTTTCTCGGGGGGAAAAACCCCGGATCCCCACTTTTTAGGGGGCGTCGCTGACTCTCTATCTTTCTTATCCCCTACTTCGAATCGAATTTCCAAATATTAAAGTAATTGAAATATATATATTTAAAATAATTGTGAAAATAAATATGTAAAAAGCCCCCCCCCCCAGCCNATATGAGGCGGCCAGCATAAGGGGATCGTCGTGACCCGGAATCAAGGCAGAACATTGTTTTGGCTGAAGAATACCTGAAAATGGCCGACGGGAAAAGTTTCCTTATGTAAATGAAGGGGATGAATTGAGGATCCTCGTTTTTTCTAGCTTCAAAGGCCGAGAAATACTGCAGAGTCACAAGCTGGTTCACCTGGCTCTTTGCGATTCACGCAGACCTTGGCATACAAACGATGAGAAGAACATCGATCCTACCCTACAAAAAAAAAGATAAACTTATGAGTTATGACTTACTTTTTTGGAAAATGAAGGAACATTTACCAGGGTTGAATCGGGAAGAAATAATGAATGAAGTCGAAGAAGCTTGCATGTCTTCCCTTGTTTCGAACTTTCAGACATGTGCCATCAAGGGGTGCTATTTCCATTTCAACCAATGTTTGTGGTGCAAGGTTCAACTAAGACCTTGGATTGGTACCGGACTTCATGTCCACATCTGGCGATGATCCCCCGGGTGGATCCAATCCACAGGACGACGCCGGGAGGATAAGGAATGACACAATTTTTGAACTACTTTGTGCATCAATGGCTGGAAAATCCAAAACCACCAATCAATGTCTAGCAGTGTGTAGATGCAAAGCATCGAGCAATCAATGCTGTCGAAGGGTGGAACAATGAGATTAAGGACAAAGTTTGCCTTAATCCAAACTTGTACATCCTCCTGAAGGCGCTGAAGCAGGAAGCAGAATACGGTGGATACAATTATGATAGGGCGAGTCTCGGTTTGGAAAGAACAAAGAGAAAGCAGCCCTATATAAAACTAGACAAAAACATTGCCAATGTTCTACACACTTACAAAATAAGTACGCTGAAGGACCTCACATCAAGTGTTTGAAGAATCGAGCCTACATTCAAAAAATGGAGAAAGAGATCTTCACCGGAAGCCACTATCAGCAATGTTAAATTGACAAAAGTCACAATCTCCTAGTCCTATACAAGCCAGAAAAGGGAATAACTAGATATATAACTTATATATCTTATTTCATAGTTTCTGAAAGTACCAAGCCTGTGTTAAGTGTGAAGGGAAGCTAAAGCGAGAATGGTAATGGTCGTGAGAAAAGTTAGAAAAGTGCACCAACAATACCTTGTTAAAATTATTTGGCTGAGACAGACATGGTCACCTATTAGTGTGATGATTCATGGGAGGGCGAAGTTTTCCCTTTTTTGGGGGGAGGGAGGAAGCAGTTTTCCCAGGCGCAATTTTTCCGATACCGTTTCGACATTGCTTCACTCGGTAATGAGATAGCATGATGGAATAATAATATAGCTTACCGTGTTCAATGAAAAATAACGAGTACAACTGAAGAAGTCACATCTCGATCCGATTAGTAATTTTGAGTTTATTGGTAACAAACAGATGATTTCGAAGACACAGGCAGGCTTAAAGTTTTATTATATGTCGATCTATAGATGATATTTATATTAATATTATTCCAATTATATTAAGTGCAGGTAATTGAATCAATCTAATATATGTATAAGAGGAACAAAATAATTCGACCCATATTTCAAAGAGGCTGTGTGTAGTCCTTGTTTCTCCGAGTGTCTTAGTACCAGTCGAAATGAGGAGATTAGGACTTAAGAGGAGGTATATCACCAATATCACGGAACAAGAGAGGAAAATACCCTATTGTACCGAGTGATTTATTCCTTAATTAATACCTGAACCTCTCGCGTGGCCGTTAATTAAATGGGAAAAGTATTCGAGAGGCTTTAAAAGTTATTAGAAATACACCCCCTATAGGTGGGATACGAACACATATCTTCTCATCACCAAACATCTAATCAAGACAAGAACGCGGGCCCACGGATGAGTTTTTTGTTCGTTTATAAAACTTTAAAAACAGTTGAGACGTATTTCATGTTAGTTTTGTTCTGCGCTTATCACTTATGTTCACAATATTTGGGTAAAATCGTTCAAATATTCCTTATAAGTGGTTTTCTTTGTTACAGCATTTAAATACATTACCTATAACTATATTGGTAAATAAATATAACTTAGTTTATTCCTCAGAAAAGAGAGAATAGATTAACATGGCCAAGGCGGCAGTCTTTTCAGATATATCTACACTCCCTCATAACTCCTATTTTCATTCATGAAAACAAACAAAAAAAGACGCTATCGAAAGTATCGCCATGGGTGTGGTCGATTTAAGGAAGCAAGACCGTGTCTAGTTTTCCTCTAAGAGTTATTATATTCATTGTTGATATTCACACTCCAGTCATTATGAAATGAAGTCATAAAAATAAGACGGTGGAGGAAAGACAGTCCACCTATTAGTAGGCAATAAGCTATAACGACAAAAATGCATTAGCGGCAAGAGCGACTGCCGAATAGAACCTACCTTTCACCACTTAGACAAAATAATCTTAATGTGCAGCCATGGTCTAACATTGTCATCAAATATAATCTAGTCTAACAGCTTACCATACCAAGGTCTAACAATATAATATATACTTCTTTTATATCATAAGAATATTGTGTATATAAGTTTAGAATTACTAGCAAAAGTAACATTTTGTATAATGTATAGTGTTTACAATTGATGTAAATATATTGTAGGTATTTAATTTTCCATTACAAAAAAGATTATACTTTTCATTATTTCTTGCGATCAATTTGTTTGTATTTGTGAAGTATTTAATATATAATATTACATTAAAACAACAGTACTTTTATTTGTTATTATATTTGTTAATAAGTATGTAATTTTTTTTTTTTTGGAGTTTTGCTGGGTTAGTTATTAAAATATTATTTGAAATATAAATAATTCAGTGCTTTGATGACTTTTTTTATATAACTTATCTTGTATTTGTCAAATATTTCGCTTAAATTTGTAATTAACAACATAATATCCGTTGTAGGTTTTCTTGTTGTAAATTTGGGTTTGTGTTGTGAAGTCTGACATCTTAATTCAGTCGGTAGCGTGTCTGCTTACTGAGCTAAGAATCCCGGGTTCGATTCCCAGCATCGACAAAAGTTTATTATTGATGAAAATATGGGCTTACCCTTTCACAGTGATAAGTTAACGTTCGGGGACTGAATGTCGTGGCTGACCTAGTCTTAAGATAGATTATAAGGCATAAGAAGCTACAGACAGGCCTAGCAAGACGGTAGTGGAAGAAATTGATTAAAAAACTGACCCAGGCCGGAGGTTGGAAACAGAAATGGATGTAAAATGTAAAGGTTTGTGTTGTATTTTTTATGAGGTTTCCATGAAGTACGAATTTTTAGTTAGTGTTGTTTGGGGCGGTATATACTGTGAATGTACGGTACTTTCGAATCTTTTTACATTCCAAATGTTTTTTAGCGGGGCATTACTATTTTTTGTTAATAGACTAAAGATTAACAAAAATAACTTTCTCTAAATATTTGTGTGGGTTCCTCTACCAGAATTCCACCTGGTTGATTAAATGAAAATAACGAAATGTTTGATAATTCTTCTTCTTTTCGTTGCCTTGCGCATAGTCAACGGTTCCTACGATAACTCTCCGGGTATCTACGAGTACAAACCTCACTCTTGATACACCGAAATGTAACTTTGGTAGTCTTTTAACATATATTTATGTATATATATATATATGAAATTTTAAAATACAAACGATTAAAGGCCTTGCATTGTGCGTTCAAACAAATGTCATCAAGTTTAAAAGTGTTCCTATTTTAAATTACCGTCTTCAAGAATGATTATGTTCTAAGGAAGATGAACATTGCTGGTTGGAAGCAACCTGAGCTGCTTGGAAATTTAAAAAAAAGTGGAAAACAATGGAAAGAATATAAACATACAAATTAGTAGCATTAAAAATCACATGGAAGCATTAAAAATCTAAATGTGTGTTTATGTGTTTCTTATAGATTGCCTCTTGGTAGGAAGTAATCTGCCAGTAAGCTAAATATTATTTGGCCTTGAATTATTCTCGATTTAATTCTTGGTATGATCGTTGAGTGAGTAGTACTGAGTCAGTAGTTACCGTGACTAGTAGTTTCAAAATGGCGACACGTGGATCGTAAATAAAACAACACTCCTGCTTAAAATGGAAAGATATTTTAAGTTTTTCATCTGACATCTTTATTTTATATAATTTAAATAATGTTTTTAGTGGCTTCTGTATCATTTATTTCCGTGGATGAAAGTGGAGCCAGTACATTTTAACCATTCATAATAACGTGTTGTGTTTTTTTTTCATTTTCATTTAATTCATTTGAAGTATTTAACGTGCACTTTCTGAACCAACTGATTATATCAGCACACGACTTATAAGCTAACTTAAATTTAGAACCGACACAACATCCAATCTCCGACCGTTAATGCAGCACTGTGAAAGGGTAGACCCACATTTCACCAATTATAAAGTTTTCGGCCATGTTAGGAATTGAACCAGGGACCCTTAGCTCATTAGACAGACACGCTACTGACTGAGCTAAGGGTGTCGGACACGTGTTGTGTTGATGACATAAGTTTGGTACAGTGCATTTTTAGTAAATAAAATAATACCTGTGTGATAAATAACATTACAATGTGTCTACAAAAATACCAACCTTACAAATGAAGTTTTATTATTCCAGCCTCAAGTCACTGTTTATTTCAAACATGTTGATTGTAAATATAGAATGAATCCATCACTTTCAATACAATATACGATTTAAATCCCAATCGAGTATACTTGCGACGACAGTATACTCTGATATTTGTAGTTATCTGTGTTATCACTACAAGGAATATTTTTACTCTGCATGGTTACTACACCATTCATAAATGTTTGGTGTGTGATGAAATATAGTTCCATTAGTATCATATATAGGCCTTTTACCAGCAGAAGTACCCAGCGTTAACCCGGACAAAATTTGTATCGCTTCAAACAGACAGTAAAAAAAAGTCTTCATTTAACGTTTCCGACCCAGTTTTTAACTAATTTAAAAAAATCAAGTCCAAATTTTAAAATTTAGGCTTCAAGGTGCACATGCTTGTGCACAGGGGCTAAGAATTTTAAAATTTTGGCCCCCAAGGTGTACATGTTCGTGCACAGGGGCTAAGAATTTTAAAATTTTGGCCCCCAAGGTGTACATGTTCGTGCACAGGGGCTACGAATTTTAAAATGTCAGACTTCTGTGTGCGATTTATATCGGACAACGCTCACAACAGACAAACACAATATTTATTTTATTAATATGGAAGAAAGAAGAAGATTATATAGCCTTTATAAGAATATTAAAGTAGGATTCAAGATAGCGAAACTGTCTTTATTCTTTTCATGCTTTAGTATTGTTCCAGATCGTCTTTAGCTGTACCGATCTCCCGTTTCAAGTTAAATATTTCCTTACCACGCATCATTATCTCGCTGGTGAAATTCTTATTCGATTAAATGTATTAGAATTATCTAAAACGTGAATATTAATAATTGGTCCTCTTCCACAAGGCGTGTCACGGCCTCCATGATGTTGATGACGAGAGGAAAAATGATAATATATTTATTTTCCAAGGCCTCCTAAACTCGCTCCGTCACCAAGGCTTAATATTTCACATTATTGGCAACGGTCGACTTGTCTGCCTTAGTGCACTATAAATATGTGTTTTCACTTTGATATTAGTTGAAAAAAACACACAAATATAAAGTCAAAATTACTACTACTAATCAGACATTATTACTGAAGTTCAAAGGCGTAGAAAATGGGGTCCATATATTCATATTCATATATTAATATTCACCTTTGATGCAACTTGTAAAACTTCTGATTGTAAAATTAGCTCCGTCCAACATTTCAAATGACTTTATTTCCCTACATTCAATATGATTGGAATGAGCAGAGTAATGGAGTCCAAGGAAAGAAGGCAACTTTTTTATGTCACCGGTAATATCTTACTTGAAGAATGAACAAGAGGAAAGAGCACATTAAATGAAAGTTTATAGGTTATGTAGTTAGGTTTACTACCCTTTCCCCACATTTTCTCTCAACACACCTACTAACTCAAAACATTATTTTGTAACTATGAACATTTTGAAATAGTACACAATATTTTAACAGCATTGCTAGTTATTACAAGGCTGTGAAAGATTGTGTTAGGAGAAGGGTCAGTGGTAAAATAGTAGTGGCCTGTTGCTAGTTTAATATTAGTGTTAGTTAAATAAAAATATGTCAAATATTATATATCCAATTCCTAGAGTAAACTACCCTTAAATTTAGGGTTATATATCCAATTCCTAGAGTAAACTACCCTTAAATTTAGGGTTATGTATCCATTTCCTAGAGTAAACTAGCCTTAGATTTAGGGTTATATATCCAATTCCTAGAGTAAACTACCCTTAAATTTAGGGTTATGTATCCATTTCCTAGAGTAAACTAGCTATAGATTTAGGGTTATAGATCCAATTCCTAGCGTAAACTACCCTTAAATTTA
This sequence comes from Timema genevievae, assembly GCA_902155825.1. Classification (NCBI taxonomy): domain Eukaryota; kingdom Metazoa; phylum Arthropoda; class Insecta; order Phasmatodea; family Timematidae; genus Timema; species Timema genevievae. The sequence continues at coordinate 114,028 of CABFWO010002179.1, forward strand.
GGGCTATGTATCCATTTCCTAGAGTAAACTAGCCCTAGATTTAGGGTTATAGATCCAATTCCTAGCGTAAACTACCCTTAAATTTAGGGTTATGTATCCATTTCCTAGAGTAAACTACCCTTAAATTTAGGGTTATGTATCCATTTCCTAGAGTAAACTAGCCATAGATTTAGGGTTATAGATCTAATTCCAAAAACCCCTCGGGGAACCTTACGAAAGCCGCAGATACCAAGTTATAGCCCAATTTGTAAAATGGTACGGCTCTAAGACGAGGTACAGACACATAAACGGAATTGCGAAAGCAACTTTTTTTGTTTCAGGGGGTTATGAAACGTCAAAATCTCGAGCTTGAATTTTTTTTACGATCACAATACTTTCTCTCTAAGGTGTTGATAGAAAGTAAAAAGTGTATCTGGAAATTCTGTGTGTCCCTAGGTTTTTCTGTGCTTGGTACCAAAACATAAGTGGTTTGATGGCTTTAGTTCTAACTCAATTATTAGGCTTTATAGTTATGGTATTATCTTCAACCGTTTTTAAATTTCAATTCTAGCCCTTAAAATAAGGGTTGTTTATTGATTACTATTTTGTTTAGAATGAATATCTGGGGTGTACTTGACACGTCAGATAGTATTTTAGTCTATTCCTATTTTTTTGGGGAGAAAATTCGCTTAAGAGTAGTTTACTCTTGACTAATTTTTGAACATGAGATTTTTTCGAAAATTTCTCTAACGATTTTGTTTGAAATGTATATCAAAGAAGTATTTTAATCGATGAAAAGCAATTTATAATTGTTTTTCTTAGAAAAATATATTTATAGGTAGTTAAAATATGAGTTTATTTTTTTAAATTAAGAATATTATAAAAAATTGCTTTAATGTTTTTGTTAAAATTAAATATCCAAGTTGTGTTTTATATGATAAATAGCAAAGGCATAAAAAGGCTCCTCTTGGAGTTTGAGGCACCCCCATAGGAGGTCCATATATACGGATACAATTTTTTATTGGCTAGAGGTATAGGAAAAAATTACCAGCGGACCCCGCCCTCCTAAAAAAATTAGCCTTCTACTGTTTTTATGAAGTTGTTGTTACATAATCATTCTTAAACATGCATTCAACTCCTACAATTACTAGCTAAATGATCACGAATTAAAACACATATACCAACGTAGTCTGCCATCTTACTATCATCTCATCAATGGAACTAAACAGTAGTCTGACCAGTATTTATTACACCATGGTCTGAATGTACTCATTTGCTTGGTCTTTATTCCGTCTTAATCTCTAATAGTCTTACAATCTTTTGGTCAGACGATCCCGTGAAAATGAAATTACGTGGAAAGATAAATTGACATTACAAACATTTTATATTCAAGTACAACGTGGTTCTTATTATAGTTATGATGATAAATGACCAATAAAAATAGTTTAAACTAATGTCTGGAGTGAAAAGGTATAAATATTATAAAATATATGGGGTTTAGAGGTTACAGCCATTTGCTTTGGCGTAAATAGACTAGTGGAAGTACTTGTCGCTGACGGAATATAGTCCGTCTTGATGCTACTTCAAAACCAATAAACTTTGCAGAGAAGCTTAGATATGCCTAAAGATGTGCACCTATGCGGGTTTTTTTAATGCTTACCTCTATTGAAACCTTAACGCCTTGGGCAGCTTATCTGCTGGTGCGGACTACTTCATAATCCAGAAATCTGTTTTTTTTAATTCTCATTTATTTCTCGTTTATTTCTACTATGTAATGTTGTGAGCCTGACACCTTCGACAACTTTACCATTAATTCAGTTAGCGTTAAAACCAAGAAAAGTATTGGAGTGTACAGCACATCTGGGATTCATTTTCTTTACCCTTATATTATATTGTGAGTTTGGTGCTTAGGATGGAAGGGAATGAGAGAAAAGACAATTTTTTTTAAATCGAAACCTGTTTTGGGAAAATAAATAATTCCCCATTAGAAACAAAGTTTAATTTTCTTCTCATGGTGACATCAACAGTTCTTGAATATATTTTAAAGGCACCCTAAAATTTAGTGACAAATTCTTCTCTTCAATTAAAAAGTTTCTTATCTACTGTCACTATGTTCACCACAGATATTAAACAGCTGTTGCTATCGCCGTGTGTATAAAACTAATTTATATAATTCTATTGGAGCAATATTTGATTTATTTAAGAAAAAAGTTACTATTAAAAAACTAAAAAAACACTAGCCTTTTCCGTATCCCTTTACACCCGACCCTAAATCAAATGATCAGATATGTGGATGTCTCCAAAACCAGAAAACATAAAACGGGAATATCTTATCATAATATATACTCAGCGAAGCTTGAGAATGTCACACAGGCACTTTTTCTATCTTCTATATATTTATTCCTAGCCCTACTCCTAATAATGCGTGACTATTGTCACTGGTATCTACAGAACCAAGAAGAATAGCAAGCTGGGAATAGGCCTGCCTAGTCAAAGCAACCTCTAGGTGTGCTTCCCTTATTTATTTTATTTTACTATTATATACATTACTCAACTCTAGATTTATTAGACTCTGATGTAGTGAGCATACAGCTACATTTAGCATAAATAATTTGTGCTTGTACACATACATATAAATAGGACCTAAATGATAAAAATAGCGTTTATTATGAAGCATCAAATTCAGTTTTAGTGAACATAAAAAATAAGTTATGGAACGGGAAGGGGACGAAGAGCTGAGTGCAGACAGCCACTTCACCCCATCTTACGGGTGCGGTTGTAGCAAGCCAAGACAGACAGGTTACATTGCTGTATACCTTTTGTTGACAAGGCACAGAGGAGTGTGGCAATGACCACTATTCAGAACTACTTCCGGCACGCTGGTCCAGCTACTGGATGTGACTCTCCATGCAGAGGATAAAATTTCACTCAAGTAATGTCTACAACTCATCAATGACCATTCTTTTGAAATTAAAGAACTTATCAATATGGAATGTGAAGTTTTTGTTTATTTTTAGCTCCGTGCCTTACTACACGTTCAGGCTGTATGCCTAGTGCCTACACTTAAATATGAATTACGCTAGGTATTAGGGATAAGGAAGACAAGACTGTAGAGAAAGCGTAACCGTATTTGCGTGGAGGTAGGGTGGAAAACCATCCAGAAAACACCCGAGCAAGATTTGAAAACCGATCTCCCCACCATCAGCAGTAGACAAAAACTCCTAAACTAAATGAATAAAACCCTTCCCATATAGAAGAAAATTTGAATATTTACCTAGAGGTATAGAGACAACCTTAAATAACTAAATGAATGTGAATATGGATAATATCAAAACAAGTACCTGTGAATTGAAGAAGAAAAAACCTCTGTACAGCAGTTAGTTACTAAGTCCATCTTCAATATCATTGCATTGCATAAGAAACTCGTAATTTTCATATTATTACTATATTATACTATTAAAACCAGTACGCCAGCAGCTGCTACGTCACGTCGTTTTCCTCGACCCACATGTAACATGTGTTAAATATAATACTGTGCCATACGGCATGAACTTGTGATACGGTTGGCTGCTCTTGTTCTTCGTCATTGTCATCTAAAACATTTGGGATGATCTCTTTATTAGTCATCAGTTGGAAATGTTCTTCATTTCCAATGAGCCAATCTCTTACGTCATGTACAGTCAGGCTTGCAGATTCATCAGTGCACAGCTCGGCAAAGGTTTCTTGGAGGTCTGTCACTGCCAGATCATTGTGTCAAGGACTTCTTGAACTGTATTTTTTGTTTGTATTGAGCTCACAATGACAGTGTAGGCCATAATTTGCCCCACCACATTAGTCGATATATTTGCACATGTATGAGCAAGATTGTAAACGATATCTTTGATGTTAGTGGCCTTCAGAGAATCGAGGATGCTTTCCGCTTTGCTTATAGCATTGTGGAGTAGACTTTTTTTGGTACTGTATCTTAACAGTTTGTATTACATTTTTATCCATTGGTTGTAACAAAGGTGTTACGTTTTACTTTTACAAAACAATATTTTGATAGTTCATCTTCTTTTGGGTGGCCCGGGAAATTATATAAAAGTAACAAAGCTATCGGTGGCAACTTTTGCTGTCGAAGAAATTTCTTAACTGATGGGACAAATTGCTCATGAAACCAGTTGGTGAACAATTATTTTGTCATCCAAGCCCAGCTTTGTTTTTTTTTACAAAACTGGAAGATTTTTAACATTTTTAAACGTCCTTGGATTTTTAGACTTGCCTTTAACTAATAGCCGAAGCTTATGTGTACCTCTGGCATTTGAACACGTCATGAGCCTGATTTGATCTTTTTCCATTTTTCCATTTTGCTCAGTGGACAAATGCTTTTTTTTGCAAAAGTGTCCAAAATAATCTATTCTCATTAGCATTATAGATTTGATCGGGGATAAGATTTATCTCTTCTACCATCTTGATAATTTTTTTCTTTATAAGGTTAAACGGCTTCAAAGTCACAAGAGAGTATCACCTGTAGCAGACGGATTCTAAATAGTATTTTTAAATGTACCAAGCCAGCCAGTGCTGGAGTGAAAATCGTCCTTTTTTCATGAATTCCTTATAATATAATTTTTCTTTTTCTTTAATAAGATCACCGGAAATAGGCGTGTGTCCGCTGCGTTCCTGGAGAAAACCCGTGTAAAGAGCATCAACTCAAGGGTACGTCCCAGATCTTACAGCTTTACTATCACTGGTCCTGCTGTCCAAATCTTTAACAAATCCCACGATTTTGTTCTGGTTTCTCTTGACGTTATAAATCGTGGCACGTCCAACACCATAAAACGCCATAAAATCACAACTTTTTGCCCTTCTCCATTTTTAAAAACTATTTCCGCCTTTTCAATCAAATTTAAAGTTTTATGTTAACGTTTTCCAGATTGAGACATTTTGAACATTAACAGGCACTAATTCAAACAAACACAAAATTAAGATTGTTTGAATAAAGTGCAGCACAAACAACGCACTTGGTTCACGGGTTAGATTATCGTATTAATCACGCTATCGACTGATTTTCCGACCGCACGTGCAGCAAACAACTAGAGACTGACTGTACTGTAGTGTATATACTATTCTCTCTCTGTCACACATATTGACAAGTCGTAACACGAAAATTTCATGTACCGACCTGCCGAGTGTCGGATTACTAGACGTGTCGGACTTGGGAAGTGTCGGAATATTAAGACTCTAATGTATGTAAGGAGGGCGGGTGGGTTATTCCAGATATCTATAAAAGTAAGATTTTTCATTTTACAATCGAGTTTTAGAAAATATGGGAGGAGTGTGGCTAAAATCTCAAAAATTAGTACAAAAAAGCTTTTAGGTGTATAATGTAGAAAATTGAAATTTTTTAATCCTGTGGGTAAAAAGACCACCACAAATATTACCAATAAAATAATGAAAGTTTTAAATTTAAAGATTGAATCCAAAGAAATAATGGGCTACGAATGTCACAAACTATGATTGTAGCTGAAAATGAAAATTGTGCAGGTGCTTGCGCAGTGTGTCTGTTTGAAGTGGGGTGTAGGAAACCTGAGAAAAGTTTAGCGTTTTGGCAGTTTTTATAGTAAACATTTTTGTGACTAAACTAAATACAATATTGCTCAAGTACAAACATAGAGTGTAATTTTCTTCACCTGGTGATACCAACAGTTGTTGAATACGTGCCATGAGCATGGCGTCATTAGATGACAAACTTTTCAAATGAAGAGAAAAAGTTTTCATGAAATTTCAGGACACCTTGAAAGATATCCAAGAAATGTTCATGTCACCTTGTGAAAACAATTAGACTCTATGTTGGTAATGAAGCAATACTTTATTTATTTAAAACAAAAATATGTTTTAATATAAAAACTGTAAAAACCCTTACCTTTTCTCGCGTCCCCTACATCCCCTCCTTAACAGCCTATTATTTCAAGTATGCTCTTTATTCCAATATGTGTTTGTAGCAAGGTATACAATTTATTTTCTCATGTCTTATGATAGCTCTTAGGTAAATATTGGGTTTTATATGGATTACATTTGTTTGTGCACTCAGTTTATGAGCTGATTAATGTTTCGTTTAAAAGATTATTATAAAAATTTATTGGTAGATAGATTTAGTTTAGGAGTGTCATGGTTATCTTGATATTGAAAAAGAATAAATTATCTAAAAGGTGAATCAGGAAGTAGAACATCCTAATTTATTTATTTTTTATACAAAAATGTCCGTCCACATGAGTTATTCAAACACTTTCAAATATCCTAGATAATTAAAATTTGTAATTCCGATATGTTTTAAGATAAGGCAGGGCAATAGTTCAAAATTATATGTGTAGAGAATTAATAATTTAATATTCGAAGAAATGGCAGCTTTTATAATAAGCTCAGATTATATCTATAGTTTGACTACTCTGGCGTTTTGTAACACATTTTTTAAAAATACTTGATATTTAAACAGAGTTTAAGATTTAGTTATTTTTCACTGTAGTTAATTGTATATAGTGAAAATAACAAAGATAATTTATAAAATACCTGTGCGACGAACGAGTACACCAGTTAGTAAAAGTTTGATGTGGTCGCACAAAGTATCAGGTCAAGATTTAACACTGTCTGCAAGTATAATATAGCCACACAGTGTACCACAAGAAAGTATAATAATAAAATAGAGATTATGGCAATACCTACTAGATAAGATATTAATAACTTCGGTAACCGGGTGGTATAACGCGCTACTCTCATGTTTGACCAGACTGTCAAAGACGGGGATATTGGGATTCGACTCCAGTCGGGTGCGATGAGGGAGTTTTTCCTCTATGGTTTTCCACTCCCCTTCAACATAAATGCGGGTGCACTTCTTCTCAATCGAACCTTCATCATACCCAAAACATTAGTGCAATTAGTACATAAGTTTATAACCCGAACGTGTAGTAAGACGTGGTGCTAATAGTGTTCTCTTATATGTTGAATGTAGTGTCAGATTCCTCAAGTGACCTCTTATATGTTGAATGTAGTGTCAGAATCCTCAACTTATAAGTGTAGAATAGTGTCAGCAGTTTCCTCAACAGGAAAGGCACCCTATATATGACCGATATTTTGTAATGTACCCAGTCAGTATAAAGTTTCCCAGTTCGACTCCTAAAACTGTGCATTCTGGTCAACATATCTTGAGGGTGTAATCACAGGGTTGCCCCGAGGTTTTTTTGGAATTGAAATTTTATTTGAAATATATTTTTATAGAACCAATAGTTTCGGAGATATTGGTAAATATATTAGTATAATTTTGTGATCTTTTGTTGATCAGATCTATCACTTAAATTTTAACGCAATCATCTCTACAATGCCATAGAGTAAGTAAGTCTTTCAAAACGTTAATGTTCTTTTTCCTTTAATCTCTTAGGGGAAATGTGTGTACAGCAATTATCTATTTCTATAATTTTAGACTAAATAGTAAATATTTACCTATTTTATTGGTAAAAATTTTTCAATGTGGAATTTAATAACAATGCGATGACCTGAAAATGTGCAGCCCCTAGTAAAATGTCGAAAATTTTAAATGGAATTCGAAATTTGAATACGATGTGTTGACCCTTGTGGACCCAATACCAATCTTTTTTATTGGTCCAAATATATATATGAGGACTTTAATCCTTTAAAAATAAAATTATAAAATTTAAAATTGGGAGTCAAAAAAGTTTTACGTAAGTATAGCGTAATTTGTGCTCGGTTTTGCTAGTGCATGTTATCTCGTTTCACATATATTACGAGTTTTGAGTAAATATATAAATTTTTGGACAATGGAGGGAGAAAGTCAGTGCAAAGTTCCGTAACATTCATTTGTGTATAATGACAAGGGACCAGATTCTCCCTATTTGCCTTTTCTTTTTTTTGATCATAAAACAAAGGCAGTTGAGATATATTTGCATGTCAAGTTATTACGAGTACAATATGTTAGTTTTATAGTGCCTATTATGTTGGTTTTTGTTTATTTTATAAATAAGCGCCTATTTAGGCTTTGGCCTTTCTCTGTTTCATTTGTTACGGTATAGATTTTCTGCTGAAAGATAGAGTTTGGTAGGCACAGAATATCCTGGAAAAATTAATTTGCTAGTTTTTCCATTTGATTTTCGTATTGCTGTACATTGTACAAACCAATTAAATTATTATGTTACTTATAATATTTGAAAACGCTCAGTCCTAGAATACATTTAGACTATTTAGACGATTCTCTTATTATTTGTTCTTCTACACAGAAAGTTAGCCTACTATTATGAACACACATACTTTAAAAAGGTGCTTTACTTAAAGTAACAAATACAAAATATATTCTAAAAGGTTTGTGCTTTGCATACAGTATTTGATAGATAAAGGAATGTATGTTGTACAGCCTTGCGGTGGATCGGGCGACCGAGCGAAGTAGGAAGTAATTGCTGAAACCAAACACTTCACTGGTTCACCTTGACTGCCTGACTTGGGATCACGCCTAGCCGCTTTGCCTCAAGGCCGCTGAACCACTAGATGGCTGGTATTACACTTGGAATAAGCGCTCTACCTGGACAATGTTCAGCTTTAGCTGCCTAGTTCGTCAGAAAAGTGATTTGGAAACTTTTACAAACTATGTTATATATTTCAGTTTAAAAAGAGCGAAAATGTTATCCTAAATACATAGCTATAAAATTACGCAAGACCTACTACAAGATAATTATCCTACATCTTAGTGAAAAATATAAACAAGTACTTATGATAGTGGAAATGTTTTAAAACATTGTTATAATTATGGCTAGTGTGTTCATGACACATAATATTTTGTTCTAAGCTTCATTTTAGGGCCGGTCTTATGACTCCTGGATAAATATTAATCTGGCCGTTAAATATTTTTATCTGGTCGATAAGTTAAAAGTGCGTCCTATGACAGTCAGATAGCATTTATCCATCAAATTTTTATCGGGAAGTTTAAGTACCTAATCACTTTTATCTGAAAGATAAAATTGGCGTTGCCATAGTGACGCGTTGTTTTTCATGAGGTTTCGCCTATCAGAAACTGTTTTTAGGTTAGAATCTTGGTTCACGTGTTTAGTGGGCACAGACCCAGGTTCTAACTATATTTATAAAGTTAGAACATTTAATTCAGACTTTTACAAACACTTACAAGCTATTTGTAGAGTTATTATTATATAAGAACAAATTATGTAAATGCGAGAACAATAAATGAAATTTTGTAAACGTTGTACCGAACTATTGCCCACATTTTGGCAGACACCGAAATTAGTACTTGCAAGACAACTTAGCTTCTGCACCCATGTGACGCCATCTGTTTCCTCGCACTCGTTTAGCCGCCATTATTTAACAAATGTTAAGCGTTATCACCACTCGCTAGGTTGTAGCGGTATCAGCAGGGCTTATACGCATGCGCGCACCAGTAAAACAGTACCAACCTTGCGTTTTCTGCATGAAAATATATTTATCCTACAGATAGCTATCCGGTAGATAAATTCAGTTCAAAATACGTGTAAAACATTAAGGTGGCTGATAACCTTTATCTGGTCGCTAACTTTAACCTCCCGATATCAATATCTATCTGATAGTCATAAGACCGGTCCTTAATGTGGAACAATATATAAACATGTTTCAAGCCGCCCTCGTTATTTGAATAAATCTTCTTGTTTTTCATATAATTGCATACTTAGGGCCTTTTAGATTTTAGGACATATTTGAAGAATATATCGCATATTTTGAAGAATTATCAAAAATATTTTCTTAAAGAAATTATTTAGTTTTAAAACTATTTATACAAGATTTTTAGGCAACTTAAGTCCATATAGATTGTACTTGAAAAAGCCTACATTATATTTTTAGCATACTTAACATTTTCATAGCGTATAAGCAGCCAAGCCTTGGTTACAATAGCTAAACAGAATGTAAATTATCAGTTATGTATTGAAAAAGTGGGATTTGGGTCGTATTTTGGTATCATATATAAGGGCATGGATTTAAACAATAAGATGAAACCTTCTTGTGACTTACGATTGATAAAATGAGCATCTTATTGAAGTAATGTAATATAACCCGTTGGTTGGAACACAGAAACAGATTAAATAGAAGTGAAGTCGAGCAACAGTAACTCTTGAATAGTAACTTTTAGCAGGCTTCTCTGAATATTTTCGCTCTTTACTTTATGGTTTCAGTATTTTAAAATAGACTGTCTACATTTTTGTACAAACACTGGACTAGCATGGGAGCCATTTTTAAAGATGACCAAAGTTGAGTTGGAGCTACTGACATTGAAATGTATTTATTTATTAAAAAAGGGACCCTTGGTGGTATGCCTATGACTTTAAATAGACACTCTGAGGCCAACAAAACTAGTATGATTGATTTCAACTCTGAGAATGTGGTAAAGTACTTTACATCACATTCAGGGAATGTTATAATTTATATTTGGTTGCAATGTATGAGGATCTCCCCCAGTTGATTTAAATGGTTGAATACTGCTTAAATAGCAGAGATAGTTGTAATTTCAGTTGTTGATGAAATTTCTGTAGAAAATATTTTAGAAGTTGATCTAAGCTACCGTGTTGAAATTCATGATGAACACAGTGTACTATCCATTTGCCCGTGAAAAGGTCATATTTACACCAGAGAAATTGTCACCATTATATAAGCATCCAAGTTGAACTCTTCAGTCGACGGGAAAGCTGAAAGGCTGGCGCCCAACCTAAACAGTAAACAAAATAATGCCGTACATTGCCGTAATCAAAAATTGTTTACATCCTTGGGTATGAAAATTCAATAGATACACCAAATCCGCACTTTCAAGCTGATCTCTTTAGAGAAGTAATAAATTAGTTTTAATTTTTACCAACTAAAAAATGCGGTAAATAGTTTTGAAAATTTGTTTTCGAGGTTATGAAAAATTCAGTATTCGGCCAGTCAGTGGATAATTAAAGACATCGTGAAAATATTCAACTTTTAAATTGCTTCTAAAATCTTCACGTAATATTATGGTTGGGCTTCATTTGAGAAAAATAAATCTGTTTTTGAATGAGCCGAACTATGCAGATTTTAGGTCTAAATTATAATCAAGATTTCCATGTACAGCTCTCATTATAATTACGATAAAAAGAAATATAGACCAAATTGCAAGCTCCTATTCACAAACACAGACTCCCTCTGTTATGGACAGAAAACTGAAAATGTATATGGGGATATGTTTGACAACATCGCCCTATTCGACACTTCACACTAAACAGAAACGCATTTTTTACACAGAAATTGCAATAAAAAGGCCCTGGGAAAAATGAAGGATGAGATGCATTCAAGAGTTTGCGGGGCTTCGACAGAGGCTTTACTTCATTCAAAAGAAGAGTTTTGAGGAGGGAAAAGTAGATAAAGGTGTGTAGAAAACCAGCCACAAATATAAAATTAAAAATGGACATTATAAAAATTTTTTTATAGAAAGGTATCCTACAATGTAACATAGTGTATATGATAAAACCTGAGAACATCAGCTGTATACTATCTGCTTGAATAAACTTGCACTTTCACCCGGAGAATAAAAACGTTATATCTTAGATAATGGCTGGGACAAGCTTGAATACAGTACGGTCACTACAAAATAAAACAAATGTGTCATCCAATGAGGATGTAAGAACTTTCACCCTTGTTGTTTTGTATAATTGTATATGTTATATCTGAAGTTTATGTATTAAATGTTGTAGTAAACATTTTTAATAAGTATAAAGAAAACTCGAGTGCCTATGAATATCATAGCCTGATTTCTTCGGGTGATCAGCACGGCTTTATTAAAATTAGGTTTACAGACAACATTATTTTTAGGTTGGAGGTGACGCTACTCGCCTCCTCGCATTGCCTCCTGGGAAACGTTCTTCCAAACGGCTAAACGAGTAGTACATCATTTTAGTATTTATATAATATTAAATCTATAATTTATTTAACAAGCTTAAGATAACTATATTTTGTATTTGACGGGGTATTTGCATAAAAAAGAGGTGGGTGGATCAATATTAACCTTATGGGAGAAAGTGTACCATCACATGGGTGTGTGGTGGAACAATATTAACCTTATGGGAGAAAGTGTACCATCACATGGGTGTGTGGTGGAACAATATTAACCTTATGGGAGAAAGTAAGCGAGCATTATTATTTTTACATCTACTGACGTAGAACTATAAATAGTAACTAGATAATAGGGTATTGTAATGTGCTAAATACCTATTAGCAGGTACACTCAAAATACCTGATTCATGATCATTTCAATACATACAATAACTAATTAACTTTACTATTATGTGGCAGATTATTAACACAATGTGAAATCGTGTTGATGAAAACGGCCCAGCTCAAGGCAATCCTGCCCAAGTTGACGGACAACTCTAACCGTAGGACGCACTGGCCACACATTGCTCACTCGCTGGACTCGACTAAGATGAGGCCCGCTCCGTGACGCCATGAACGGTGGTCAACTCAAGTGCTGGTAGACTCTCTGAGGTTATTCTGGAAGGTAAGCCCTTCCCCTCCTATTTGTGTTCCTCTCCTGACACGTCAGTTCCACATCATATATAAACCATCGCCTCTCGCATCATAATTGTATTTATTTCCGACTCATCCAAGGAGACTTCAATTTCAAGAACTAGTTGACATACTAGCGGTGGTCATGATGTTTGACGCGTCGGTATCGCCTTCTTGCCGCAGATAATGTAATATCTGATATAGTTTAATTTAATATTTAATATTTTAGGTGGGGTATTTGTAAACTGTATTGCTATGTCCATATGGCATAGTCTTAAATGTTAGTTTCTAAACTGTTTTGTTCTGTCCATTTGACATTGCCTTAAATGTTAGAGCTTCTAAACTGTGTTTCTATGTCAATATTACATAGTCTTGAATGTCAGAGTTTCTGAACTATTTTGCTATGTTTATATGCCACAGTATTAATATTTGGGCGATTACCCGACGCCCTATACTGTGTGGCCATGTTCCAAATGGTTTTACCTTTTAGATCAGGAAAAAAGTGAGATCAGGTAATTTATAGCTTTGTTCTATGATATAGTTGTGTCTGACTGATACCAGTCTCTAGTTTACCTATTGTTGTACCTTAGTACGGTGCTCAACTCGTGGGTATGCTTCTAGTGCAGAGTAGTGGCCCGCGTGGTGTTGATTATTTTGTTCGACCCCCTTCAGGCGTCGCTTGTATCATTTAATGTTTATCTGTTTGCTATTGCTTTAGTCTGTCTCCAGACTGATGTTGATATTTAAATATACTATTGGATGACCTGGCAGTACTAATGAGGAATAGACCCGCCATAATAGCTCTACAGCCTAGATTCCTGGTAGCTCGACTTTAACTACTTGTAAACTTATAGTTCTAGGAACTTAACCTTTGTATCTTGTAACTCAATATGGAGTTAACTCATGCTAGCTAGCCCTTTTAACTACAATCTGTAGTAACTCCTTAAACTAGGACATTCTAGATTTAGGTATTGTTTAACTATTGTTCTAATCCATGCTTATTAAGTTAAAGTCTTGTAGCCATAAGGCTGGAGTAGTGTTGTGTATAGTTGCATAACCACAACTCTTTAGTTCCGTCCAACTTAAATTATTGTTGCGTTCAAGCACACCAAATGTTCCCGTATGGGACAACAATGTCTCTGGTTACTCAAATGATTCCTAACAGTGAACTATGGAATGTTTGGTATATTATCACGCCTTACAACTTGTAATATTTCCATCTTGTTTTAACTATAATAAACTGATTTGTTAAACTTGTATATCTCTCTTATGTTTCCATTATTCCCATCCTTCTTTGTATATCTTTGTTACTGTACTCGTCACTGCTTCTAACTAATAGCAGCGAGAATTTCATTGGTCCTAAAATTGTTTCAATTAGACTAAGCTGATTAGAGTTCATCCGTTGAAAGAAGAAAAGTTGACAGAGCTATAGTCTATTTGTCACGTTTCCCAAAAAAATAGCAAAATGAGCTCAAGATTAATTTTGCTTTCTTAAAATGCGCTTAAAGAAACAATATTGAAAATAACTCCGACAGTTTTAATTAATATTCACGTGTCAACAAATAATCGCCTATTAAATAGACTAAAGCAGTGGTCCACAAACTTCTAAGTCACGCCGACCCTCTAACCAGGGAACAGATGATTCTCGGACTCCTTAGTAGGGATACATTATTAAATTTATAGTATATTTTTGGGATAAATTAGTCATAGTAATTTCTTTAGTGTAAAATAATTACAGTATAAATTAAAATAAAATAAATGTACACTTATGGACATAATGTATTTCTTAAATAAATTTAAAAATGATTAAAATAACTATACAAAGAGAATATTGTATTTGTATATTTATAATCACTGATAATAATTTATGAAGAATATAAATTAAGTCTGATTCAATAATAATACGACTTTGTTTCACGAATAGCACAAAAGCCTTGATCGAGCAAATGAGTTGTTGGAAAAGGCATAAAATGTTTCAGTACTTTTTCTGAAAGTTCTTTGTGCTGGATGACAAGAAAACTAAAATTAAAAGTGAATATTCAAACGCTTCTCAAAGTTGTAGGCACAAGGGGGATGGCTAACCCCCGGGCTTTAATATGGGAAGGCATCGCCATTGTTTTTAGTATAAACCAGTGCTTTACTCTTTTAAATACAACTTTATAAGATCAAAAAAATATAAAGCTATGTCACTGATTCGCTGGATGATCTCGCGGGCCCCCTGGATGAACCTCGCGGACCCCACTTTGAGAATCTCTTGAAGAGAGTATTAATTAGGAGAGGTAAAAAAATTAGAATATCAAAATATAGCATAATTATTATTTGTAACTTGTGAATATGCCTAAGTCAATAATTAATAAATTGTCTGTAAATGTTAATAACATTCAATATTTATAGATGTAGAGAGTATAGCCTATAAGGCCACCCTATTTAGTTGGGATGGTAGGGGACGCGAGAATAGGTCAGTGATTTGACAGTTTTCATCGCAAAACTTTTTTTTCACTAATAAATTCAATATTTCTCCAGTAGAAATATAGGTTTTAAATTTCTTCACATGGTGATATTAACAGTTGTTGAATATTTGTCACAAGCGTATTAGCATTAGATGACTCACTTTTTAAATGAAGAGAAAAAGTTGTCATCAAATTCATTCCAGGACGCCCTTGACAGATATTCAACAACTGTTGTTATCACCATGTGAAGAAAATTAAACTCTGTGTCTACTGGACCAATATTTGATTTATTATTCCGAAAAATGTTTTGTTATAAAAACTGCCCTTAATATCCGATTCCTATCATTCTACCTTATGTTTAACGTGTAAACTCAAAATATGAAACAAACAAATGTATTGATTGCACTTATAACCCCGGGTCTGGATTTTGTTGACGTGATTTTTTTATGCATCACTGAAATTCTCATGAGTAAATTAATTTTTTTCATGATCCCCTGGTTATAGAAATGTTATTTTATAGGTTATGATTTGGTAATTTTTTCATTTTGGCTTCAAGTTTATATTTTCTTGAGTTTCTTCATTTTTTGGCCTTTTTGAGAGATTATTAGGCATTTTTGTTGATTAGGAATAGTGTTTAAATTTTATATGTGCATTAATATTAACTCAAACATACATTTATACGGTACAATGAACTTTGACTACAAAAGACTACACACAAACCTTTCACCTTAACTACATGAAACTACAAACAAGCAGGACTTCACCTTGACTGGACTAAAAACAAACTGTACTTTCACCTTAACTCGGCTACATGTTATACACAGGAGATCTGAAGGTTTCTTGTTATGTACATGTTGTTTATCTATCTGTCATACACAGGAGATATGAAGGTTTTTTGTTATGTACATGTTGTTTATCTATCTGTCATACACAGGAGATCTGAAGGTTTCTTGTTATGTACATGAGGTTTATCTATCTGTCATACACAGGAGATCTGAAGGTTTCTTGTTATGTACATGAGGTTTATCTATCTGTCATACACAGGAGATAAGAAGTTTCTCTCTACATGATGTTTATCTACATGTTATACACAGGAGATCTGAAGGTTTCACACAGGAGATATGAAAGTTTCTTGTTATGTACATGATGTTTATCTATCTGTCATACACAGGAGATATGAAGGTTTCTTGTTATGTATTTGAGGTTTATCTATCTGTCATACACAGGAGATAAGAAGTTTCTCTCTACATGATGTTTATCTACATGTTATACACAGGAGATATGAAGGTTTCTTGTTATGTACTTGATGTTTATCTATCTGTCATACACAGGAGATATGAAAGTTTCTTGTTATGTACATGATGTTTATCTATCTGTCATACACAGGAGATATGAAGGTTTCTTGTTATGTACATGATGTTTATCTATCTGTCATACACAGGAGATATGAAAGTTTCTTGTTATGTACATGATGTTTATCTATCTGTCATACACAGGAGATATGAAAGTTTCTTGTTATGTACATGTTGTTTATCTATCTGTCATACACAGGAGATATGAAAGTTTCTTGTTATGTACACGTTGTTTATCTATCTGCCATACACGGGAGATCTGAAGGTTTCTTGTTATGTACATGAGGTTTATCTATCTGTCATACACAGGAGATATGAAGGTTTCTTGTTATGTACATGATGTTTATCTATCTGTCATACACAGGAGATAAGAAGGTTTCTTGTTATGTACATGATGTATAGCCCACCGTTGCACACATGAGACAGAAGGTCCCTGGTGGAATGTACAGCCTACTGAGAGGGGTCGCATGTTTCACCCAACTCTTGAGTTGGCAAGCAACATTATCTCTACAAGGGAGGAACACGAGCAACACGCGACAATCTTGTACGTTTAGTTGAGAGAACACTACTCATCACTTAGAACACATTCTCTGGGACTAGTTATGGAACTATAAACTTGGCACTTTTTATAAAGATTGTTTCTTCATAATCATTATAGACGAATGGTTTTTAATTACCAATATTCATATATTTTAAATATACACAGGATACTATAGTTTTAAGGGATATTACATCATATTCTATGATGTTTAGATTCTCCTCTAACATTACTTACAAATTATAATAACCCGCATCGGTTGCCGCATGGTTTAAGACGCTACACTCTCAATAGACTATACTGCTGAAGATTGTGAAATCAGGTTTCGATACCAGACGGATCCACTGAGGGTGGTTCTCCTAAATGGTTTTCTACTCTCCCTCTACGCAAATTTAGGCGTACTTCCCCAATATTAAACTTTCGTAATCCCTAACACAATAGTGTTATTTGTACTTTAGCGTTTAGCCCAAACGGGTAGTAATACGCGCTCCTAAAAATTAAGGAGATATAAATATAAATGAGTTCTTCAGTATCCCCATGATAACGAGTGTAATATAATTATAATGAAAACCCAGTCTGCTATTACAACTGGTCAGAATAAGAATCAGGGATATTTGGATAAGAGTAAGGCATGTTACACAAATCCGTAGTCTGACATAAGGAATGGGCGAGATATATTATTTATATTTCCCAAGATCACTAAAATGCAATCTAAAATGTTGTTTAATTATAGCTTCCTAAAAAAAGAGAGGGTAGCTGCAGGAGCTGGTAAAACACAGGGTTGTTGCAGGAGCTGGTAAAACACAGTGCTATGAAATATCTAGAACTAGAGTTTGTTGCCATGGAACGGTACAATGTGGTCAGGTATGTAGAACTAGAGTTTGTTGCCATAGTAACGGTACAATGTAGGTCAGGTATGTAGAACTAGAGTTTGTTGCCATGGTAACGGTACACTGTGGTCAGGTATGTAGAACTAGAGTTTGTTGCCATTGTAACGGTACAATGTGGTCAGGTATGTAGAACTAGAGCTCAATATAAAAGCAACAATAGTTAATATGTCACATTAAACAAAACACTCCTAGACATAACTATTTATGTACAAACATATCTATTCATGTTGAATTGTTTATTAACATTGTGGTTCTATCAGCGTTGAACACAAATCAACCAACAATAATCAACACCGAGTTACTACTGGCTCTATTGGTTGTTGTATCATTTAATGACCTATTCTTTGTCCCTATTGGTGTTTGAACCAGACTGTCAGAATTGGCCACACATTGTTTCAAAGATAATTCCTAAACTATTCATGACCAATTATTATTCTAGGTATTGTCATTTTAGCAATTTATTATAAGTAATATTTTAATTAAATCTAATTTAACTCAAAACCAATCCACGTTTCATTCAGCTACTGCTTCAATAATATTCTTGTTTCAGTTTATTTATCACCCTCCGACCCCCTTCCTTCATTCCATCTTTCATAACGTCAACAAACAGCCACGCCCAACTCCCGTGACTTAATCCACTTTACACAAATATTCATCTGCATCTCTCTCTCTCTTCCTAATATTTGTACGTTTTGATTTTCACTTCCTTTCATGCAATTATTTCCTTCATATTGCTTTATTCTGTTTTATTTGGGAGGCAGTGAGTGACATGATAGCATTACCCATGTCAGATAGTCAGATAATATCATCGAGACAAGCGCAGAATAAGTTAACTAATATCTTTCCTCTTTTTGTTTTCTGAACGTGGCTGCCCACATACAATTGCATTGTTTTTATTCGGGTTGAAGGTGTGTCGATACAAAGGTTAGTATGCACCGCGTCTTACCACATATTTACACTCACTAGATAGATGTGAAGAAAGGAAAGGTCTAGTGTAAAACACTTTAATACACGCCCACGTGTTCGAGCCCCGACGGGAACATATGTTGTTGTGTGAAGGTTTGATTACAATTCGAGCGTTTGAATTTATAAACTCGGGGCTATGGTCACCGATTATTTGTTTGAAGACAACGTCTTGAGATGTACAGGCTAAGCCGTTTGAAACTTTTGTTTACTTTTAGGGTAACATTAAAAAATACTTCCGAAATAGAATAAAAAATCAGTTAAAAGTTAATATTGAACTCATTTAAGAAGAAAGTAAATTAAAAACGTATTGTCCAAAATTATCTTTAAATCTCAAATATTAATATTTTATCTTAAGAGTATTTTGTTTTCTCACAAATTAGAAATGAATATTTCTACAACATTTAACGTCTTCCTTCTTTTCTGTGTCAACTTTATTAAATGTTGGTACTCAACATTCAAAATCTAAAGATATCCCAAATCGAGTAAAGAATCAGATGGCAAATAATCTTATGTTTGAAAAATGTAAATAGGTCAAAGAACAATTCAAGATATTAAAACTAAACTGAGCAATTGATGTACCGGTATTTTAAATCACTCTGATGTCTCTCTCCACCTAGAGAGGCAGATGTGTGCTGGGGATAATATTAACAAGAAAGATTGGAAACTAAGGCCTTAACTGGATAAACAGTGGTGTGGCTGGTGACAGGTCAAGAAGAGATAGCTCCCAAAGGTGTCAATCACCTGTATGTAGGACTAGAGGTGTCAATCACCTGTATGTGAGACTAGAGGTGTCAATCACCTGTATGTGGGACTA